>BQKN01062873.1:0-17944 GCA_022839385.1 Asparagus kiusianus | reverse complement strand
AATAAAAGAAGTATCCATGACAAAACCCGAAGAACAAAGAAGATCCGTCGAAAATTCCCGTCTTTCGCTTCTCAACTTCGTCTCCAAGCTTAGCCGCCAAGATCAAACCCTAGAATTCCCTTCCTTCGCTCCAGAAACGTCCAAGATCCCCCTTTTGTTGCTCAGGATCTCGTATATATAGAGCTTTTGCCGACCTTCCTTCATTTGGCCTTTATTTCCAAAATTCAATTTTGTTTCCGGGAATGCCTGACACGGCCCGCGTCGAGTGCTATACGGGTCGTGTTCCTGTGTCTCTCGAGTGAATGATGAGTGGTCGCGTCTGTGGTGGGGCCAGGGTGCGATACGGCCCGCATCAGATGTTGCGCGGCCCGTGTGTAGACCTTCAAATTCCACATTCTTCCCTGATTTCACCAGTTTTCTGCAAAATAAGAATAAAAGCGCAACAATACCACATTCTATAGATATTCAATGAAATAGACACGATTTGGTGGTTTAAAACACGGGTTTTGGTACAAAATTTGGTCGGAAAATAGATCAAATAGCGAGATATCACTTTCCCATCCTCATCTACCACTACAAGAGCTTCCGCTTACGATCGAGTATATAGGCCGGTTGCTGATGCAATTGGAGGGAATACCCCACTCTAAGATGAGACAATGGAATGCCCATTTGAGAAGTTCAAAATACCCTACTTAGGGACATATTCGGGTGAAGGAGATCCTTCTGAGTATGTTCAAAATTATTTCGATATAATGAGTATGCTCCGAGTTTCTGAAGCAATCCTCTGTCTTTGCTTCCCTATCACCCTCACAGAAAGCGCTAAACTTTTTTGGAATGCTTTGAGTAGAAGATCCATTTAGTAACTTTTGATAGCTGAGTCAAAAGTTCATCCACCACTTTATAGCTGACACCAAGCAGAAGCTCCCCCCTCATGTGCTAATCAAAATGAGTCAGGGACCAGAAGAGAGCCTCCGAGTCTACTTCAAGAGATTCCAAGCTAAGAGGTTGGAAGTCAATGATCTAGGAAGTGTAGTCGCCATGGCGGCACTCTTCGTCGGCTTGCAGAGCAATGAATTGGCCGACTCTCTCACTCAGAAACCAGTCACCAATTATGAACAATTGATGGCCAAAACCCATAGATACATGGACATGGAGGACACCTAGGCTTACAAGGCCTCAGTAAGGAATGCGGGGGTCCCCTTTGCCACGACTTTAGCAATGCTAGCAACCGTGGTCGTTCCATCAATCCCTCCAACAAACACCAGCGGTAATTCTGTCACCTGAACTGGTCAGGAGTCCTCTAAGGCTAGGATGGCACAAGAATCCTCCAAGGGCCAACTCCCGTCCTAATCACTTAGACAGGAGGAATCAATAGAGAAATCCGACATCAAAGGAGTCTCTAAATATCTTAGACACCTCGCTTACTAATGCCTTGTCTATAGTCCAGAGGGAAGGATATCTCAAAGATCCTGCACCCAAGATGTCATCAGATCCCAGAAGCAGGGATACTAAGTAATTTTGTCATGACCATTGGTATCACGGACACCTTACCAATGATTGTCGGATCCTCAAGAGGGATATAAAGGATCTAATTAAGAGAGGATATTTGAGAAATCTTACTTTTCGAAGAGATCACAGGGATACTGCTCTAAACAGAAATGATAGGAGATCCCGCACGCGGTCGCCTCGACCTCAACCTCGACCTCAAATAGGCGAACGACCATAAGAGACTACTCATAAAGGAGTCATCAATGTAATAAGTGGTGGTCCTATAGTTGGGGGGTCATCCAACAATGAGCAGAAGAGATATGCTAGAAGAACGTTGCAAGTTGACCATAATCCCAAGAAGACGAGGACAGAAGAGCTTATATCTTTTACTGACGATGACCTACGGGGTGTTGAGACACCCCATGATGATCCTCTTGTTATCACCGTAGTCATTAATGGGTATTAGGTAAAACGAATTATTGTCGACACCGGAAGTTCCGTGGACATCTTATATACCAACGCTTTCAATTAAATGGGAATTGACAAATCTCGCCTCCTCCTTTGCAGAGGACCCCTTGTGGGATTCACTAGTCATGCCCTCTTACCAGAGGGAATGATAACTTTGCCATTTATATTAGGAGAATATCCTAGGTAAATCACTGCCCAAATCTAGTTTCTGGTAATGGATTTTAAGTCGGCTCATAATGTTATATTGGGTCGAACTGTTCTCCACCTCTTGCAGGCCATCCCCTCAACTTACCATTAGATTATCAAATTTATGACCCTAAATGGAGTTAGAGTAGCTTGGAGCAATCAAAGAGAAGCTAGATCTTGCTATCTACTCTCGATCAAGGGGAAGGGTGTCCAAGGCACTATGCCGATTGAAAAAACTTGTCTCCAACTGGAGAAAGCAGCAGAAGGACCAAGGACTGAGCCAGTAGAAGAGCTCCATGAAGTCCCTATTGACCAAGAAGGAATGAAGACAATCAAGATTGGGTCCGGATTAGTCGAGCCCTTGAGAGGGGCTATGGTGGAATTTCTAAAAGCCAATACTGATGTATTTGCCTGGAGACTAGATAACATGCTAGGGGTTCCCCCGAGATAATGTGTCATGAACTACCGTGGACAAACATGTCAAACCAGTTCGACAGAAGAAGAGGCATATTGGACCAGAGCACCAGAAGGCGGCAGTAGACAAAGTGAAGAGGCTTTTGAAAGTCGACTTTATCCGAGAGGTCCAATACCCAGAGTGGTTAGCCAATGTGGTCTTGGTGAAAAAAGCACCAAACAAGTGGAGGATGTGTGTAGATTTCACCGACCTTAACTAAGCTTATCCTAAAGACAGTTATCCCCTACCTTCAATCGACCAGTTAGTTGACGAGAGCGTGGGACATAAAATGCTTAGTTTCATGAATGTTTTCTCTGGCTACAATCAAATTTTCATGGCTAAGCGTGATCAAGAGAAGACTTCTTTTATCACCGATATGGGTATGTACTACTATAAAATAATGCCCTTCAGACTGAAGAATGCTGGAGCCACCTACCAGAGACTTGTGGCCAAGGTGTTCCAACATCAGATTGGTCGTAATCTTGAAGCTTATGTGGATGATCTATTGGTGAAATCCAAACAAGCATCTACCTATATTTCAGATTTGGATGAGACCTTTTCAACCCTAAGGCGATATCAAATAAAGCTCAACCCAGCTAAATGTGCATTCAAAGTACAATCAGGAAAATTTCTTGGATTCATGATTACCCAAAGGGGTATTGAGATCAACCCGGAAAATATCGCTACAATAGAGCGACTCCTTGAGCCGCGTACTTTGAGAGAGATTCAGAGGTTGAATGGGAGGGTCGTAGCTCTAGGTCGATTTTTGTCCAAGTCCACTGAGAGAAGCCTCCCTTTCTTTAAAATATTAAGAGGAAGCAAAAGCTCGAAGGAGGGTACAGTCTGGATGACTGAATGCAAAGCAGCATTTTAAGATCTCAAAGCTTATTTGAGTGCAAAGCCATTGCCGAGCCAACCTATGAGAGGGGAGACTTTGTTTGTATACATAACCGTCTCCTCTAAAGCAGTTAATTCTGCCCTTGTTCGGGATTAATAAAATATGCAAAAGCTCATCCAATATGTGAGCTGAATCCTACGAGCTGATGAACTCAATTATCCTTTTATAGAGAAAGCTGTCTTTACCCTCATCCTTATGACCAGAAGACTGTAAAACCCCGTAAATTTAAAAGTTTTCATAATAAATAATGATAAATATGTTTTATGCTAAAAAATAATATATTTTAATGTTCGAGTATGATAAGAATTGATTTGAGATCGATTCAATGTATATTTGTTAATATATGAGTGCAAATGCACAAAACATGCATGAAGAGAAATCTGGGAAAAATGACCAGTTAAGAGTTTCTATGTTATACACAACGATGCAATTGGAATCTAGAAAAATCAAAAGACCAAAGTTGTAGGGCTCTTCAATAGATTTCCAACAAATCTTAACACATCTCATTCTGAGGTTGGATGAGAAAGTTGTAGCCAAAACACCGAAGGTGATTTTTCAGCAAGACTAGGTTTCCTGGTTCGGGTCAAACGGGTTTGTTTCGGGTTTGCCTCTATAAATACCTATATTTTTAAAAAAAATTCCTCTTTTTTATCATATCTCTAAACCCTAGCAGCCACCTTTTCCCCTAAAAAATCCTAGATCTTTTTCTTATGAATTTTGAGAGCTTTGTGAAGCACAATACCGATACGAGGGCGAGATCGTCGATGTGTGGTAAGGAAGAACATGTTGTTTGCACTTGTGGATTGCTTGATATTTGTTTTAGAGGCTTGCACATGATTTTAAGGTAAGATCTCTTTCTCTTTGACTTGTCGTTTTAATTTTTAGACCTATTATGAATTTGCTTGGACTATACCGTGATTTGATTATGCTATGGTATGAAGATTATGATAACTGAGTGGGCTTGTTAATGCATAATATTAAATAATGATAATGTGATTAATAGTTTAAAAAATTATTTTGTAAAAAGGGTTATTTTGAGATGTTTTGAAAATAAAGAATATTTTAAAGATTTTTGGAATTATTAATTATGAGAAATAATTTAAAATGAATTATTTAGCAAAAGATTATTTTCTAAATTATGTAGATGTTGTTTATGATTTATAATTCTTAATTTTGATTATTTGATATGCCATGATATTATTGCACATGATTAGTTACATTGATTGTTCCTTGTTGTAATTGAGAATCGTTAGGAGTTTATGACTATATAGTGACATGTGTGACATGAATAAGACCTAGAGGTTTATGTGTTATTGACTTAGAAATACAAGGAATGTTGGGGTGGGAAAGTATCTGTTAATGTAATTAGATAAGGCTATTGATATATCTTCCAGGCTCACACCAGTGGATCGGTGTCGCCACTGGGGTTGGTTTGTTGGGTCAAAGTGGATCGGTGTCGCTACTTTGGTTCATGAATTTGATATTCACCCGAGTTTAGCTTGAGTCTGGACCAGGCTGAAAACGAATTACGTGTAGTCCTCTGACCGATTCGTGTAGCAGTATTAGATGTGCATAGAGGATTTGTGAACAGTCAGTTATCTAGTGATATGAATGTTGACTTTATGTGAGATGTGGACCAGTAGTTTTAGGATGGCTAGTTACATGATCTCGTTTCTTGGCTAAGTATGAATTCCTGTGAGATGTAGGCCAATTGTGTTTTTTTTTCATACATAGATTGAGATTAATATTTAATTATCTATAATTTGAGACATATGGTATATACATGAGGGTTTTCTTGTTTGGATTATTTCGCTCGGCGTACTACGTCTCTTATTGTAGATTTTTAAGTATTAACTCCATCTAGTTGTATGACCTTGTTACTTGGATAATTTCTGATCGGTAGCTGCATGATTGACTTGTTACTTGATTAATTTTGTTGGATTTCCCATTGCACGTTTCTTTGTCATTTCTGTTATCGTATCATTTTCCGCCTAGGTTTTTGTTTGCTCTATTTGTTTTGTGGGGTCTTGCCGTGTGCCATACACGCTGATGTACACTTGTTTTCTCTGGTGTATGTCAGACTTGGAGGAATGACAGTCCAGCTTGGAGACAAGCCAGAGCCAGAGTATTCTCAGCAGGAGTGCTTAGCGGACAGAGCAGAAGAAGAAGCCGAAGCTTATTTATTAGTCCTAGTTGTTTTTATAGTTCTTTCTTTTCCGTTGATCGATGTAATTTTGTATATCTCTAGTATTCATTTGTTCAGTTTTGTATAAGGGCATGTTTGACCCGAATATTATGTCTTGGATGATATTCATTTGTGATATGGATTATTTTGTTCTGAGTTTATCTATTATATTCTTGGTAACTATGACCGGGGACATGTGACTTCGCATTATATTTATTTGTTGACGCTAGCGTATTAGGTTGAGGAGAAATGATTATTTTTATTTATTCTCCTTAATCTAATACGTCGCGGGCTTATTTACATTCCGATTCCTCGGTATTTTGGGAAGCAGGGCGTGACAGGTTTTTTGGTGGCCCATGCAGGTCACGATCCCGGTCCCGGTACCGAGTTCCTACCAGTGAGAATATATTGGATAGTTTAGATGCATATCATATTTTATCCGTGAGACTATTCTTGAGACCTTATCCTATTTCTTGATAGATTTCGTTTCGTCCCTATCTTATCACTCTTTGATTCCGGAGTTTTCCACGGTTCTTATCCCATTACCTTCTCTTTATATAATTCCTCTATCCTCGTGTCGGTTATTATACGTGTTATTATTTTTACAACTATGTTCTCTTTGATTTGACTTATATATTGTTTAATTGTATTAATTTTTGTATTATTTATTACATTATTTTAGGTATCACACACAGTGTTATATTGTACATTTTTATTAAAATATATATACCATTACTTATATATTTTCAATTATTCAAATCATATCATTAAGTGTTTTGCATTGCTCTAGATTTCATATATTCATTACAGAGTATATTTGATATTCATATTATTTTCTTGTGTTTAAATATATTTTAGCATATCTAAATTGTGTATGAGTGTGTTTTTCTATCATTTTTCTATTAATTACTTATGTTTAGATTATTATATATTGTTCGTATTTCATGATATACTTTAATAATTTCATGATTTTAATATTCCACATATGCAGTATATTCTTATCCTTTACATTTTCAGTACATAGTTTATTATCAGTCAGTTTTGTCTTGTTTAGGTTGTTTTAGTATGTTCACAATTGATTTCGTTAATTCTAAGAGTAATGTATTTATACTTTAATATTCAGGCATTTATTCGTATTGTTAGGTTTGAAGTTTGAGTTACTAATTATATATGTTTTGCTACATTATCTCATATCATTAATTATTATCCTTTTATAATTAATATAAAAGATTATTCTAAATAGCATTTGTGAGTATGTAAAGTATTTACTCATGGGTTGTTTATAGTGTATTTACACATTTGTTGTTTGTTTCTTCATTTGATATGTATTGTTTTATCATTGTGACAATATATATTGTATACGCATGTTATTTTTTAGTACTTATTTTATGGTATTTTTAGATATTTATGTCTTTTATTGTGTTATTATTTGTTGTTCATTCTCTATTCATTATTTTTGTTACTTGTGTTGTGTTTTACTTTTTTATTCTTTTATAATTACTATTCTCTTTTCATTATAGTATATTCATGTAGATTATTATATTTATGATGTTATTTTTATTGATTTATAGTCATTCATTATTTATAGTATCAACTGTGTAACCATGTTTATCTAAAATATATCGGTGTTTTATTTATACGGAATTATGCTCTTCTTATGTTTTCATTTGCTTATATACCTATTTTACCTTTCATAGTTTTTATTTTTATATATTACACTTTTTTATCTAGTGGTATGTTTGTGAGTGTCAGTATTGTTAGTAAGCATTTATGTTCAGTGTATTCTACGATTTTTGCATGTGTTAATTTATTTTTAGTTTTATACTGTCAATTTGTTCGTTACTTATTTGAGTGCATTGAGTCCTTCAATTATGTTTTTCTTTGTCAGATTGGTATTTTTCATTATTTTGACTTGTGTTATTTTACATCGTGTTACTCTTCTGTTTCATTTCTCTTATTTTTGTATTTTTTGTAGATCATATTATATCAATATTGTTTTATTCTTATATTTTTCTTTGAATAGGAGTTGTTATTTTTTGGTGTGAGTGTGTGGTGTTATTACCTTATAGTTTGTGTATAAGGTTATTAAAGATTGTTACGATGTGTGTGTTTGTTTAGCTTTAATTTTTGTGTTTTTACATATTGTATTATGGTTACGCATTTAGTCGAAATATTTTTGCAGTTAGTGAGTTTTATATTTTATGCAGTGTATTCTTGCTCATGTTTTTTCACGTTTCAATTTGTGTATTGCTATACTTATTATGATTTAGTATTTATTATGCTTTGCTACAATTTTTGTTAGTAGTCACGTTATGGTGTAATTATTTTTATTTTGTGTTGTATTTGTTTTATTAATCCTATGTATTATACATGTATTTATACATGTTTGTTGTGTATTTTACTACATAATTTTGGTCATATTTTACTTTTCATGTACGCGTTTTGCTATCATTACAACTTAGTTATTATCTGTGACGCCCCTGGGTTCACACAAGGCTGCAGTCCAAGGTGAAACCAAGAATGTCAAACCTGCCATGCACCACACCGTGCAACAACATGTTTCACCATCACAATCAACATCTATCTAGTAGAATCAAAAACAGGTGTAGGTACAAAAGCAAGTAAAAGATAGTACACGAAGAACTGATGAAATCTTAATGATCAAATAGATATCTCATCATCTAACAAATGGGAATACATAAACAATGTCTGAATAAATGGACTGAAATACTCAACAAGTCTCAAATACAAATATCTGACAAAAGGAAATAAGGCACATAGCCTTTACAACTTCTATGAAATAGTCCTCAAATGTCTAACATCAACTACAGTGGAGCCCAAGGTAAATAATACATAGTTAGAATGTAAAGCTGAACACTAAAGTGGTCCGCTATCAACCTACGACACTCCGTACTCCTGGCTCGTGACCTGAAAGGGGGAGGGACAACGAGCGTCAAAGCGCTAGCGAGTAACATCACAACCAACCCCAAGGGAACAGGGCTCGTTGTTTATGAAAATACAGTTAATATATAATAGATCTAAAATCATTAATCTAACTAAAGAGGGTTTTAGTATTTAGAAATTTACAACACGAGCATAGGTACGTCGAGCGAAATAATCCAAACAAGAAAACCCTCATGTATATACCTTGTATCTCAAATTGTAAATCTCTAAACACCAAACCCGAGGTTCTAGTATAGAAAACAATAATAAAAGAAATACAGCTAATCTCAGAACATAAGTACAGTACCATATCATAGTTTACATGAATATCATGTTATTACTTACATGAATATCATGTCAAAATCTACACAAGAGTTATATCATAAACTTCCGTGGAAGTATCATATACAGGGTCAAGAAAATATATCCGATATAGGAACTATATACCGTGGTTTCCAAACTCTTGGAATAAGTGGCAAATGTCCAACACGAGGACTGAGATGAATCATAATCCAACACGAGGACTTCTATAAATCACAGTCCAACACGAGGACTGAAAAGTAGTGAATGTCCAACACGAGGACTGAATATAACCGCTGTCCAACGCATGGACCGGATGTGACCGTTGTCCAACTCATGGACCGGATGTGACCGTTGTCCAACTCATGGACCGGATGTGAATGCATATCCAACACGAGGATTTAATAGCAACGCATGTCCCACTCGAGGACTGTGAAATTGTGCAACGGTCGCTGTGATATATATATAATAGTCTACTTATATTAATCCATACTCAAATCAGTGTGTAAGTCCCCACTTTATACCCTCAGGTCATCTATCATACATGGATACATAGTGGGACTAATTACCATGGTCAGATAAACCAAACAAAACCCCGAATAGGAGTAAAATACCCAAAACACCAAATCTGGAAAATCTGCAACAGAGGATCGGCGTTCGACCGATCCGGTCGACCGAACTCTGATACAAATCAGGACGGTCGCCCGCCAGAACCGTCGGTCGACCGAAATTTGTCTCGGTCGACCGATTTTGAATCGCGGTCGACCGATAATTTATCGCGGCCGACCGAAATTCCCATACGAGCTCAGCGGTCGACCGCGTCGGTCGACCGCCGAGCAGACAGAACCCAAATTTGGGTTTTCTGTCAGCTGCTAAACCTGGAACAAAATTTTGATTTTATGCAATAATAGCTGCTGAAATAATCCCAACATCATACTGAAGATAAACAACCAAATTCAGGTTTGAAAACTATTCTTTTAAATAGTCAAAATTAGTAAGGAACAAACCAAAACGTTTTAATAGTCGTAAAAACGCTTTTAACTCTTGTTTAGAAAAATCTTCAGATCCAGATCCTCATAATATGACCATTTATGAACCCTTACAAACTGAGAGATTTATTCTTAAAGTCCCTATTATAAAGAACTCGTTTTTGTACGAAAATACTTCTTGGGCTCAACAAAATCTCATGAAAAATCAAAAATAAATCAGTAAAAACAGGGGGTGAGGGATTGGGCGAGATGATACTCGCCTTGGGTGCTGATAACGACTCTGGGGATGATTCTCCTTCGATCAGATCCGCGAAAATCTCCTGAGATTCCTCCGTTCTCCTCAACGTTAGATCCAGATAGGGTTTGAGAGCAGGAAGATGGGGGCTAGGGTTTTGGGTCTGGGATCAACAGGGGCTCTCCTGGGTTGAGTTGGTATAAATACCAACTCCCCAACCCGACCCGAAACCCGAAAGCCCAAAAAATAAAACCCGAAACCAAAACCTGTAAAAACCCTCTGATCGCTGATCGGTCGACCGCGCCGGTCGACCACGTCGGTCGACCGATCAGCACAAGAATGCCTGCTGAGGGCATTTGACTTGCTGATCGCCAACTCACTCGATTTCTCTCACTTGTAAATACCTGCTGGGTTCCCAAACACTGATAAAACCATTTATCAGATATACACATGCATATATTTATGATTATTCATCATACGGGAATTATTTACTATCAATAATTCACATATATATATATATATATATATTATAGAAATTTCTTTCGGGGTTTTACATTCTTCCCCCCTTAAAAGAATTTCGTCCTCGAAATTCGGAAATCACACGAACTTTGCAATATGGACTCTTACATAACCTTATAGAGATATTTACACTTAACGATCTACAATGATAATATTCTCGCTCAATTTCTAATCTAGTGGAACTAGTACATCGGGTGAAAAATCCAAACAAGGAACCCCCCATACATATACCATGTGTTCCAAAAGATTAAAAATTAAGCGATAGTATTCTCATTACAGTGTTAAATGTAAACATAACCAAAGATATGCACATAACCAAAGACATGAAATCAAAACAAGAATTCATTTACCTGTTCAACCAGGTGTGGGTAGTCACGACGCATGTCCTCCTCGCGCTCCCATGAAATCTCCTCAATGCCTCCTCGGTTCCACTGAACTTTTACCAATGAAATTACCTTGTTCCTAAGCCTCTTGTCCTCCCTGGCAAGAATACGAACCGGAATCTCAATAGTAGTTAAATCATCTTGAAGCTCAATCTCCGGAGTATCCAACACTCGCTGCTGCTCCTCATCATGCAAATGCTTCTTGATCATTGAAATATGAATTACTTTATGTACACTAGACATCCATGCTGAAAAGTTTAGTCCCTATGAAATAGCTCTAATAAGCTCAAAAATTCGAAACGGTCCAATATATCTCAGCTCAAGTTTTCTCCGCCTTCCGAATCGCTGAACGTCTTTCCTAGGTGATACTTTCAGCACAACTAACTCTTCAAATCTGAATCTCCAAATGTCCTCATTTCTTATCTGCGTAGCTCTTTTGCTGAATTTGAGCGGCTAGAACCTATCCTCGGATTTATGTTACTTTCTCAGTAATCTATTTCATAAGCTCTGGCCCAAGCATTAAAATATCCTCCTGCTCTACCCAATATATAGGCCATCTGCAAGGCCTCCCGTACGATGCTTCATACGGGCCACACCCATTATCACTTGATAACTGTTGTCATAAGCGAACTCTATCAGTGGAATATGATTTCTCCCATCTACCTTGAAAGTCAATGACATAAGCCCGCAACATGTCCTCCTACATCTGATTTACTCTCTTCATCTGACCATCCGTCTGTGGGTCAAATGCACTACTATAAGATGAATATGCTGCCAAGTGAATCTTGGATTCTTCCACAAGTGAAGAGTGAATACTGAATCTCGATCCGATAAGATCGTGTCTGGAACTCCATGAAGTCAACCTATCTACCAAACGAATATCCTCGTAAATGCCTCGGCGGTATAAGTCGTCCTTACTGGAATGAAGTATGCTGGCTTCATTAGTATATCCATTATTATCCAACCAGAATCATTTTTTTCTTTGACTTTGGTAACACTACAATAAAGTTCATAAAGATGTCCACCCACTTCTATTTCGAAATGGGGAAAAAAAATTGAAGTATTCCTATGCGTATCACTCCACCAAACGTGTCTCTTTAGGTCTTTGTACACCTTAATTAGTCCTGGATGTACAGAATCACAAATTCATAGTTCTTAATAAGCTCAATCCACCGTCGCTGCCTCTGGTTGAGTTCCTTCTGGGAGAGAAGATACTTCAAACTCTGATGGTCGATGAACAACTCAAATTGCACTCCATATGAATAATGTCTCGTGACTTCAGTACAAATATCACTACTGCTAACACCAAAACATGAGTGAGGTGGTTCTACTCGTGCATCCTAAATTATCATGAGGTATATACTTCTACCCTCTGAGTCTGCATCAAAATGCCCCTAAATTTACCAATGATGCATCTGTGAACAACATGCGCCCTGTCACTGCTCGAAATAGTCAAACCGGTACTGTAGTGTAGTCAACTTAGTCTTTAAAGTATCAAAGGCCTTCTGGCACTCTGTGTTCGAAATAAACTGTACACCCTTCCTCGTAAGGCATGTAAGTGACGTTAAAATCTTCAAAAGTCTAGGATTAGCTTCCTGTAATAACCGGCTAACCCAAGAAGTTTCGAATCTCTGTCACCATCTTCGGCGGTTTCAAATCAAGAATCGCTGTAAACTTAACCGGATTGACTGCTGTGCCCTCTCTGCTGTGGACGTGGCCGAGAAATCTAACTTCCGAAAATCAAAGCCCGAATTTGCTGAACTTGGCATATAACTGGTGTTCCTGGAGAGTCTGCAATGGTACTCGTGTTCTGCCTCCAATCTCGAAGATATGAGAATATCCAGCTGGCCCATGAAGGGACGGAAGAACCCGGTTCATTATATTCATGATCACGGGTGCATTAGTCAACCCGAATGGCCTGACTAGAACCTCTAAAGATTCACATCGGATTAGGAAAAAGAACGGTTTTGGGAAAATCCATCTCCCGAACCCGCAACTATGATAACCAGAACGAAGATCGACTTCGAGAAATACTACTCTCTCTGCAACTAGTCGAACAAGTCATCAATCCTAGGTAGTGGGTACCTATTCTGGATAGTGACCATGATCCATTCCCGATAATCTATACACATCTCATACTGCCGTCCTCCTTTTTCACGAAGAGGACCGGCGCGCCCCACGGAGAATGACTCCGACGAATAAAACCCTAAGCTAGCAACTCATCCAACTGGGTCTGCAGCTCTCTCATCTCAGCTGGTGCCATGCGATAGGGTGCGCGGGATATCGGGGCTGTGCCTGGCTGCAACTCAATACAGAACTCGACCTCTCTCACGGGAGGTACCACAGGTATGTCCTGAAAGACATCCTGATAATCTGAGACAACACGAGTCTCTAACAAATCAAAACTTTGATCCCGCAGCATCACCTCATCGATGATCGCCAGAAATGACTCCGCAAAGCGATTGCCCTGAGAAGTGGCCACAATCATCTCGGACCCATCGGACGCTCGCAGCTCTGATTGTTTTCGCAAAACAGTCAAAACTAAAATGGTAGGATGAAAACCAATCCATACCAAGAATGACATCGAACTCGGACATATGAAACCCTATTAAATCTATAACAAACTCCGACTCGTCTAGACTAACATTACACATCCTACAAACGCTCTCCGGAAGCGATACCCCAACGGAAGGGATGGGAAACCAATGATGGAATGTTTAGAGGCTGAGTTACGATTTGAAGTCTAGTCATAAAAGCATACGAAATGAAAGAACACGAAACTCCCGAATCGAAAAGAATACGGGTGGGAAAAGGATTTATGAGGGACGTACCCTCCACAACTGATCTGCTTGCTCCAATATCATGCGGAACTACTGCACCTACTCTGTCGGTAGATGAAGACTGCTCTGTCGCTGGTGCTGGAGAATATGGGACAATCTGCCCCTAGGGAACCTCCTGAACTGCTAGAACCTGCCTCTCAGTCTTCTGTTGCTGTTGATTCGAACCATATCCCTTCTGAGCTCTCGTTGGTGTACTGCGGCACTCTAATGCCTTGTGTCCGACCTTGCGACAGTTAAAACAAGATCCCCGAAACCTGTGCTGCTATTGCTGATGTTCTCCCTGATCCTGTTGGGATCCCTTCTTATGAGGACCCTGCTGCTGCTGAAGTCCAGACAAATGTCTCTTGTTCTTACCCTTGTCTCCGGGGTGCCCTTCCTTGTCCTTCTGAGACTTAGCCGTCCCATTTTCTCGAGAAATGACGGCTTCGGCTACTAATGGTGGTGGTGCAATATGATTTGCCACAAGTTCCTCGATTGCTGATATCCTAGCGACTAAGGGAGCCATAAGATCAATCAGGTACTGGGGAGCCTGCTGCGGCTCAAGTACCGTCTGATGTGGTTCGGGTGGAGTTTGCTGTGGCTCGGCCTGTCCAGATCTCTGAGTGCGCGGTATACCATATTCTGACATCTGAGTATATAACAAAAATAGTTCATGAGTCAAAATAGACCTTTATAAATAGCGTATCACAATACAATTTTCACAACTTATAGTATTCACACCAATACTTTGAATTTATATAAAATAGTTGTCATAAAAAAATATTCTCAAATTTTGAGATATACGCATATATCGTCCTCACTCATACTAGGAAATCCTTTCGGACTCTATACGTGAATCCTAATAAACTCTATCCTAGCTCCACGACTCGACACAGGATAATCCTAAGGATACTGGAACTAGAGCTCTGATACCAACTGTGACGCCCCTGGGTTCACACAAGGCTGCAGTCCAAGGTGAAACCAAGAATGTCAAACCTGCCATGCATCACACCGTGCAACAACATGTTTCACCATCACAATCAACATCTATCTAGTAGAATCAAAAATAGGTGTAGGTACAAAAGCAAGTAAAAGATAGTACACGAAGAACTGATGAAATCTTAATGATCAAATAGATATCTCATCATCTAACAAATGGGAATACATAAACAATGTCTGAATAAATGGACTGAAATACTCAACAAGTCTCAAATATAAATATCTGACAAAAGGAAATAAGGCACATAGCCTTTACAACTTCTATGAAATAGTCCTCAAATGTCTAACATCAACTACAGTGGAGCCCAAGGTAAATAATACATAGTTAGAATGTAAAGCTGAACACTAAAGTGGTCCGCTATCAACCTGCGACACTCCGTACTCCTGGCTCGTGACCTGAAAGGGGGAGGGACAACGAGCGTCAAAGCGCTAGCGAGTAACATCACAACCAACCCCAAGGGAACAGGGCTCGTTGTTTATGAAAATACAGTTAATATATAATAGATCTAAAATCATTGATCTAACTAAAGAGGGTTTTAGTATTTAGAAATTTACAACACGAGCATAGGTACGTCGAGCGAAATAATCCAAATAAGGAAACCCTCATGTATATACCTTGTATCTCAAATTGTAAATCTCTAAACACCAAACCCGATGTTCTAGTATAGAAAACAATAATAAAAGAAATACAGCTAATCTCAGAACATAAGTACAGTACCATATCATAGTTTACATGAATATCATGTTATTACTTACATGAATATCATGTCAAAATCTACACAAGAGTTATATCATAAACTTCCGTGGAAGTATCATACACAGGGTCAAGAAAATATATCCGATATAGGAACTATATACTGTGGTTTCCAAACTCTTGGAATAAGTGGCAAATGTCCAATACGAGGACTGAGATGAATCATAATCCAACACGAGGACTTCTATAAATCACAGTCCAACACGAGGACTGAAAAGTAGTGAATGTCCAACACGAGGACTGAATATAACCGCTGTCCAACGCATGGACCGGATGTGACCGTTGTCCAACTCATGGACCGGATGTGACCGTTGTCCAACTCATAGACCGGATGTGACCGTTGTCCAACTCATGGACCGGATGTGAATGCATATCCAACACGAGGATTTAATAGCAACGCATGTCCCACTCGAGGACTGTGAAATTGTGCAACGGTCGCTGTGATATATATATAATAGTCTACTTATATTAATCCATACTCAAATCAGTGTGTAAGTCCCCACTTTATACCCTCAGGTCATCTATCATACATGGATACATAGTGGGACTAATTACCATGGTCAGATAAACCAAACAAAACCCCGAATAGGAGTAAAATACCCAAAACACCAAATCTGGAAAATCTGCAACAGAGGATCGGCGGTCGACCGATCCGGTCGACCGAACTCTGATACAAATCCGGACAGTCGCCCGCCAGAACCGTCGGTCGACCAAAGTTTGTCTCGGTCTACCGATTTTGAATCGCGGTCGACCGATAATTTATCGCGGCCGACCAAAATTCCCATACGAGCTCAGCGGTCGACCGCGTCGGTCGACCGCCGAGCAGACAGAACCCAAATTTGGGTTTTCTGTCAGCTGCTAAACCTGGAACAAAATTTTGATTTTATGCGATAATAGCTGCTGAAATAATCCCAACTTCATACTGAAGATAAACAACCAAATTCAGGTTTGAAAACTACTCTTTTAAATAGTCAAAATTAGTAAGGAACAAACCAAAACGTTTTAATAGTTGTAAAAACGCTTTTAACTCTTGTTTAGAAAAATCTTCAGATCCAGATCCTCATAATATGACCATTTATGAACCCTTACAAACTGAGAGATTGATTCTTAAAGTCCCTATTATAAAGAACTCGTTTTTGTACGAAAATACTTCTTGGGCTCAACAAAATCTCATGAAAAATCAAAAATAAATCAGTAAAAACAGGGGGTGAGGGATTGGGAGAGATGATACTCACCTTGGGTGCTGATAACGACTCTAGGGATGATTCTCCTTCGATCAGATCCGCGAAAATCTCCTGAGATTCCTCCGTTCTCCTTAACGTTAGATCCAGATAGGGTTTGAGAGCAGGAAGATGGGGGCTAGGGTTTTGGGTCTGGGATCAACAGGGGCTCTCCTGGGTTGAGTTGGTATAAATACCAACTCCCCAACCCGACCCGAAACCCGAAAGCCCAAAAAAATAAAACCCGAAACCAAAACCTGTAAAAACCCTCTGATCGTTGATCGGTCGACCGCGCCGGTCGACCACGTCGGTCGACCGATCAGCACAAGAATGCCTGCTGAGGGCATTTGACTTGCTGATCGCCAACTCACTCGATTTCTCTCACTTGTAAATACCTGCTGGGTTCCCAAACACTGATAAAACCATTTATCAGATATACACATGCATATATTTATGATTATTCATCATACGGGAATTATTTACTATCAATAATTCACATATATATATATATATATATATATTATAGAAATTTCTTTCGGGGTTTTACATTCTTCCCCCCTTAAAAGAATTTCGTCCTTGAAATTCGGAAATCATACGAACTTTGCAATATGGACTCTTACATAACCTTATAGAGATATTTACACTTAACGATCTACAATGATAATATTCTCGCTCAATTTCTAATCTAGTGGAACTAGTACATCGGGTGAAAAATCCAAACAAGGAACCCCCCATACATATACCATGTGTTCCAAAAGATTAAAAATTAAGCGATAGTATTCTCATTATAGTGTTAAATATAAACATAACCAAATATATGCACATAACTAAAGACATGAAATCAAAACAAGAATTCATTTACCTGTTCAACCAGGTGTGGGTAGTCACGACGCATGTCCTCCTCGCGCTCCCATGAAATCTCCTCAATGCCTCCTCGGTTCCACTGAACTTTTACCAATGGAATTACCTTGTTCCTAAGCCTCTTGTCCTCCCTGGCAAGAATACGAACCGGAATCTCAATAGTAGTTAAATCATCCTGAAGCTCAATCTCCGGAGTTGTAAGACCCCGTTGATTTTGACAACTTACAAGTGTGAATATGAGTG
>BQKN01062872.1:0-43402 GCA_022839385.1 Asparagus kiusianus | reverse complement strand
GAACTAGCAAGATGTGGGCTAGAACTGGTGGGATACAAGTTAGAACTGGTGGGATGTGGGCTAGAACTAACGTTCTAGGCTCTTGGGAACAGAAAAAAGCTCCTCCTACCTCCGACGGAGCCCATCGAGACACCCCGACGACCCCGGCAACCTCCTCCCACCTCCGGTAAGCCCGGACAGCGGCAAAAATCTCCGAACAGCGATGAACAAACCCGAACGGCGAGAAATTGCACTGCAGAAAACTATAGTTTTGTGCCGACTTCGCACGCACTTTCTGATCGTCTCCAATCTCCATTTTCGCCGATTTCTTCTTTGGTGAGTAGCCCTACATGTTGCCTATCACCTCCAATTTGTATCACGCTCTAACTCATTCTCTATATCTCTCGGTAACATCCGAAACATCGCTCGGCGGCAGCAGCCAGCAGAAAACAGCAGCGCCGTGCCGACTTCGCGCGTGTTTTACGGCCACCTCCGGTCTCCGTTTTCACTACCGTCTGCGCCGGTGTGTAGCCCTTTATATTGTCTATCACACGGTAGTTTTCTTTTATTTGGGCTCATTTTCTACCTCTCGTTATATTGTTTCGAATATCGCTCAGCGGCACCGTGGCAATTTCATTCATAGAGATACATTAATACACATTTTCGTTATTTCTTAATTACGATATTTCTCTTCATTCCCCTTCTACTCTACTTCTCCTTACCTTTCTTTTTTCTTTTTTTCATTTTTTCTTTTCTTCTTCTAGCTAATAGATTAATGTTCTGTGCGTCTCGGCCGGGACGATGAGCTTAATAAAGCTTTTAGTTTTAGAGAGAGGTGAGAGAGAGAGAGAGAAAGAGAGAGGAGATGAGAGAGAGAGAGAGGAGATGAGAGAGAGATGATGTGAGTGCTGGGTCAGAGAGGAGAGAGGATAAGGATAGTTTAGGAATTTTACTTTAGCTGGCATGTGATAGTTAATAAAAAGGGGCTGCAGTACAAAGTGTCACACTTCAAGGGGCTGATCCACGTGGGGAAAATTATGAGGGGCTTTGTCATATGAAGTTTCTGCTTTTGGGGCCTGGACACATTTTTCCCAAAAAAAAGAGGAGTTCGTTGTGTATAGTTCTGTTTGTGGGAAATTTTATAGTGAAAAGAAAATGAAAGAAAATTGACTTGTATTCTCTCAAAATCAATTACAATTTGGATTCCGATTACAAAAGAGGAGTTCGTTAAATTGTAACTCTTCTCGATCTGTGTGAAAAGTCTCCATTTGTAGTTTTCATTTGTCGCCATGAAAGTCATCTGATTGTAACTTTCATCATTGAAGCTTGATGGGGATCTGCTATCTATTGTGATTTTTAGACAGCCTACAGAACCCCCTCCAAAGTTTTTGAAAGTTCGCGGTTGACTGAGACGAATTTTCGGAATACTTTGGATCCAAAAATTTAATTGGTTGGTTGTTCACTCTGTCTGGTTTGAAGACATTGCGAACCCGGTTGTTTGGAATGTTGACATTCTGTCCCCTCGAACCAAACAAGGTAGCTTTTGAGTTTTGATGACAATGAGCTTAGTCAAACAAGCTAAAGCCCAAGTCATTGTTTGATGAACCAGACAAGAACGATGATGACGACGATTTTTGTTTGGGTCCATGAGATATTCCACTTGATCTGTGGTGAGGTGTATTCATCGGATTTCGTCCGGATCCTTAAGATACTCCACTCAATCTGTGATGAGGATGTATTCTTTTCTCTTAAAAATTCTTGTAGGCATTGATGAACACTTAAAAGGTAGTCTTTTAGTTTCATTGATCTTGGTGGGAATGTTAAGCCCTTTAGAAGAATGGGGTGCGTGTCGAATCGGTTTTCATCGATCCTTGTTGGGATGTTAAGCCATTTAGAAGGATGAGGTGCGCACCGAATCATTTTTTCATCACTCTTGGTTGAGATGTTAAGCCATTTAGAAGAGTGAGTTGTGCACGATTTCTGGTTTTATTAATCTTAATGGGAATATTTAGCCACTTAGAAGAATGAGTTGTGCGCCGGGTCGAGTCGGTTTTAACATTGCTGATTGTAATCTGTCAATACTCATCCAATAGACTCCCCAGCGGAGTCGCCCTCTTTTGTTCTCGGCTTTAGTCACCTTGATGGCTGACATCGGTCTTTCTCTATTTATTTGAAGCTGCGTCGTATCTCTTGTTGGTCATAACGCGTGGGTGAATTCCGTGCTTGAGACTTTAAACGTATGGGTAAACTCTGTGCTCGAGAGTTTGAACGCGTGGGTGAGCCTCGCGTTTGGAAGTTCAACCAACTTGAACGTTGAGATCGAGTTTGGGCGGGATTCTAGCCTAGAATCCCATTCCAATTTGATAGCTCATAGCTGTCTATAAATAGACAATTAGGGGGTCAAATCAAGAGTCATTCGACTCTTCTTGAAAATTTAACAAAAATTTTTATTCTCATCTCGGGCGAAAGCGATTCTTCTTCTTGAAAGTACCGTGATGCCGCTAGGAAGGAACCCTAGAGGGGGGGTGAATAGGGTTTATGCTAATCTAATCCGATTTATGCCAAATTAAAACTTATTGACAAATATCCTAGCAAGTATGATATATGACAAGATATATATGCAAGGATATACAACTAATACAAGGGTGAAACAAACAAAATAAGATAGTGGGAATATAAACAATGTGCAATTGACAAAGGCAATATAAATATGAAAATAAGTGCGCCAATGCAAACACAAACAAAACAATATGTTCACGAGGTTCGGTCCGTCTGACCTACGTCCCCGCTCCTCACCTCGAGGAGATCTCCACTATCACATCCGGTTTGGAAGCCGGAACTTCTCTACACACTCGGTTTTCTAGCTGACCGAAAACTCTACAATCACTCACAATAAAACTACACTAACTACAACCTCAAGTGTTGGTCTCTAGCCCGTGTCTCCCTCAAGTGCTCGGAATTATCACCTCTCTCTAGGCTACCGACGCCACTACTCTTGGGACAACCCCGTCTCTCACCACACACTCCTTTTGGTGTACTAGTGTAATACAAGTGATCTCACAATGAAAGCTCACAACAAATAAATTGTTCTCTAATACGAGGCGAGAACTCAATTAAGCACAACTCTAACTCACAAACCCCACAACCCAAATTTATACTATGAATGTAAATACAATAAGCTCAATAGGTTGTGTGTGAACAAAGAGATAAAACAATATAAACTCAATATGAAATCTAGCTTATGAAATTAAGAACAAACTTATAAAATGTTAGAATTGAGTTTAAGGAAACTTCTCTATAGATGACAAGAGAGAGGGAGAAGAATGAATGCTCAAACACCAAAGGATGATCTCCACTTGCTCTTGTGAAATTTGCTTCACAAACAAAACCCTTAAACACTCTTTTAAACAAACACAAAACACCCTTAAACTTGTTAAAACAATTCTCTTAGTTGGGGGGAGAGGTAAATGCAATGGGGTATTTATAACAACCCAATACATCAGCCAAAACCCTAAGGAAATGACCAAAAACCCACACAAAAACAGATCTGGAAAATAGCCGTTACTGTTCAACGGTCATATTTATAAGTCGACTTGCATTCGACTTGGTATAAGTCGACTTGAAAGATCACATAAGTCGACTTGCCAGATGAAAATAACACATAAAATTCAGCACATAAGTCGACTTGGAAAATGACATAAGTCGACTTGGTCTAAGTCGACTTAACAATTCGAGTAAGTCGACTTGGCAGAGAGTTTTTGCACATTCCAGAGCATTTCATAAGTCGACTTGTCAGGATTTATAAGTCGACTTATAAACGTGCACAGGCACTGTTCATGTTGAAAAACTGATTTTTAAAGTGCCTTTAAAAATAACAAATAAATTCCAAAAGTTATGAAACTTTGGGAAATGATTGTAAACATGTAAATGAACATGTTACAAAAAGAATTTTTGGAATTGTACTTGCTAAAAGTAAAAACTCATCATTTTACAAATATGTTCAAAAACATGAAAAGGAAACATACATGTTTTTAACATTTGATTTAAACAAACTTTTGGAAACTTTTGTATGACTTTATAGACTTAGGAAAAGATATAAAAACATATTATCAAGTTTATAGACTTAAGAAAAGATATAAAAACATATTATCAAGTCCATAAACCAAAAACAAAATATTTTCAAATATGATAGAATATGAAACATATGGACATATATATGAATATATATTTGTTTCATATCTACAAAATCAAACCAAAACATATATGTATATATATAATTATATATATAAAAAAACAAAATGAAATGTGTATGTGTGTATATAATTGAGCTTAAAGTACTAACACACATAATATAAAACCTAAAACTAAATTACCCAAGCAATCTTGATCTTCAATAAGCTTGACTTGGTACATATGCGGATGAAGCGAGATCTTGGATCTTTAACTTGAATGCAATGCTTCACTCCACAATTCCGCCAACCTCCATTTGATATGATCGTTATGGCGCAATCCATCCATCCTCCAATTCATTGTTTGTCTAGAATACCTAATAAGAAACATAAACACTAGACAAAAAATATTAGGAATTGTTTGTAATCATCAAAACAAGATTAAAAGATGTAGGCTCATAACATGAGACCTAACACTTCTCCTTCGACTGAAATCAATGGCGCCCAAGAAGAAGACCATCTCTTGACCCTCCAAATCCGATGTCACCTTGGCTCAGGGTTCGTCGGCATCTGCGTCGGTCGGTGGTGCCGTGACTCAGGCGAGCATGTCGCCGCCTCAACTCCCTTTAATCGGGGGTGAGTATAATTTCTGTGGTCGTCAAAACTCGTTGTGGCGAGTTCTGATCTCTGAATCAACGAGGAGACTCATTTCAATAACGCGGAGCTGGACTCTGTCGTTTAGTATTTTCGACACGGGGTTTGATCTCCGCGTCTAAGATTTTTGACGCGAGGCTCGATCTCCGCGTCTAAGATTTTCGACGCGAGACTCGATCTCCGCATCTAAGATTTTCGACGCGAGACTCGATCTCCGCGTCTGATTGCCTTTGCATTGTCTAACTTCTTTTCTTTATTTTGCAGTGCATCATACCAGCAATCCTCTCCCTTTTTGCCATCATTTTGGGCATGAAGGTGGTGTGGATCTGAACATGACATTCAACCTGCGCCGAGGGCTCCCGGTTTTCCGAATTACAGAGAAGAGCCGTGTGGAACTGATCACTCAAGCTTCTCCAGAAACTCTTAGCATATTGGTCACGGACGCTAGACTTGAGAATCTGAACCGTAAACCGATAATCAAACCAGGATTCCTCTTTGGGGATTTTGTTGACTTTGAAGCAGGCGCTGCTTATGATGGAGACTACAAGTGGCTGCGAAAGGTTAGAGACCGCAATCTTTTCTTGCCCAATATGGAGAGGATGTTCCCCATATCGTACTTTCAGTGCACTTTCATCCCAAGGCGTATGGATTGGAACCTTGTTAAGGATCAGGATAGAGTTGTTCTCGGAACCCTAACTTTTCAAGGGGTCCACACAGTTGGTTATAATAGACAGGTGACGGCTTTAAGACAGGGCTTATTTGCCAAATAATATGCAATTGGTGAAGTGGCCAGTCCGACGAATACTTTTATTAAGAAATTTATGACTAAGAAGGGGGAATTTCATGCGCAAGGATTCAGAACCCCTGGCTGGTTTCATTCTCCAGTGACAGGATGGTGGACTCGGATGACTAATTTTATTCTGAAGGAGTTGGAGGCACCTCTTACTCGAGCTGGCCTGGAGATTCCGGTACGGGCTACTAAGTTCGGGATCATCCAGAGCCATTTTTAATTCTTTTCTATATTAGAGAGGTATAATCCCAAGACTTGTAATTTCTTCACCCCGGTAGGGGAGTTAGGCTTCGCTCTTCACGAGGTACATGAAGTCTCAGGTCTTCTTCTTGGGGATTTACCATACGAAGAATTTGTTCCGGGATCAGCGGAACTTAAAATTTTAAAGAAGACCAGCCCTGAAGTTTATTCTACTCTTTGGGAAGTCATGTGCCACTTCCACATTTGTATGCAGCAGACAGGGGCTCGAGGAGGCAGCATCAAACAAGTATCTTGGGCGGAGTATCTATTTTAGAATCTGACCAATAAAGGGGCTTCGGTGACCAGATTGTCTGCAAGCACTGTAGAGGAGGTTCAAGCCCGAATTGATGCTACTACCTCCCATTATACCAATGAGGCCAAGGAAGATATTTTCTCGGCTCATACAGAGTTTGAAAGTTTCCACTATCAAGCTCTGATCCTAATTTTCAACACAGCGCTGTTGGCTGGATTCTTGATGTTATGGCTCAAGCGGTGCGTCGTTCCTACCAGGCCAATTGATGCTCTCGCTGTTGAGGTGATTTATCCGGCTGTTCTTTTGGCGCACGGGAGGCCATTGAATCTGCTTTACGCCATGGTGGGTTGCTTGTAGAGTAGGCTGCGTGAGTTAGCTTTGGATTTTATTGATGTTACAGAGGTAGAGTCTTGTGGTAACAAAGTTCTCAAAACTCCCAATCCTCAAATACCACTGCCTTACACTTATCTGATGGCTTGGTATGTGCTTCACTGTCCTTCCATAATGAGTGCAGCCTCTCCTCCAGGTGACTTATTCATCCCGTTTGTGCAATGACTAGAATCTACAAAATGGGAGGGGAGTTATATGGTTAGGATTCGCCAGATTTTATCGTGAGACACCAACTACCACATCTTCCGTTGTTTTCCTGACTTTACGGACGGGGTCTACGGAGCAGAGTATCAGGACGTGGCGGGGCCTAACGGATTCACTCAGTTGAGCGGGGGCGTCTTCCATTGGCTCCTTTCTATCAGGCCAGGCTACTTGGTCTTCCGGCAAGGGGACAAGTGTTTCCTTGAGCCCTACCAACCTTATAGGTTCGCTCGCCAATTTGTGTATGATCAGCTGTATGTTGGGAACCCCCGACCTCAACTCTCGGTTGTGAGCAACTTATATGAGGGGGCCAGGGCTTGGTACTATTCCGTGGCAGGTTGTACCAAAGCCATCTTCAGGCTTCCCCACAAAATACCCAATTCTTATACTTCCATGAGCTTCTGCAACTGGTACTTTGCCGATTCTCAGACTCCCAATTACAACTTAAATACGTCTTGTCTAAAGGATATCTAACGTATGTATGCTTCAAGAAGGGGATCAAAGACATCCCGTCTGAGAGGAATTAACAAATTTTTATCCATTGAGGACCCTTCTGTTGAACAGGGAGAGGGGCAAGCAGCTGAACCTGCTCTAGTGGAGGAACCCCGGGTGGTAGATTCTCCCACAGCAAGGGCAGCTGGGAAGAGAAAACTTTCAGCGGATGAAACTGGCCAATACGATAAGCAGACCCGCCGAAAGCTGATGGTTGGGTCTCCTCCTCCTAAAAGCCAGCAGAAACCAAAGTTGATGGCTGACGCTATCAGAGTTGCTGAAGATGAAGAACAACATGATTCTTCAGTTACAGGCCTGCCCCATAGAACTGGGCTCCGTTCGCATGGCCCGGCTTTATCGAGTGAAGCTTCTTCTCGCCATCCCTCCGAGGATGAAGAGAATGAATTAATGGCCACAGATGCAGAATCTGCTCCAGCAGCAAACCCTCCTAGGGCTCCTGTGCTAGAATCCCATGACCATGAAGAGAATCTGTCCCATCCTCCTTCAGCATTAATGTTACAGGTGGCGGTTCAAGTCCTAGTCCAACAACGGGACTTATGACTAAACCAGTTGTTGGCACAAGTCTTCCTGAATCTTCAGCTATACAGGATGATGAGGAACAAGTAGACTATGAAGGCTCCTCGATTGATGATGTAGCTGATGAAGATAGAGGTGATGAGGATGCTGACGTTGGCAACATGTAAGGCGATGACGTGGAGGATGAAGAGCATAATTCTATGGATGACATAACCATTTTTGATGATGCTCCCAAGGTCCCATCTGATAAAGCATCTGGTTATACTCCTTTTCACATCTTCGGTAAGCCTAGTTTTCTTCGAATTCTTCCACATGTTCTTTCCGCGTTCCGACCCTTTTTTCATGCAGGTTCACCTCCTCCCGAGACTACTACTGCTGCTCCTCACACGGAACAACAACTTGTGCAGGTGTCAGCTCCTCTGCCAGAGCAACATTTACCTGGCTCATCTACAGTAGTTGCTTCACCGACAGTATTACACGGGACTACCACCGTGACTCCTCCTCCGGAATCACAGCTCATGCAGGCATCAGCTCCTTTGCAAGAGCCGCCCTTGCCTGCCTCATCCACAGTAGCTGCTTCGCCCGTAGCAGTGATGAAGATTTCACTTACACCAACAGAGGCACGGCCAAGCACATCTCAAGCTAGGGCAATGATGGCTTTGACCTCAAGTCCTTCGCAATTGAATGTTTCAACTGCTTCTGCAGCTTCAGCACCTGGATCACATGCACCAATCTCAATGACTAGGGTAGTATCCTCGAATGTTGTTTCAAGTCTCGCAGGCGCACCTGAATTCCTTCAACTTTCTTTGGTGTATTTGAACAGTCTCGCGAAGAAAGTAATTGAATATGTGGTGAGTGGTCAAGGCACTTTTAACTCCTTCCGACCTCTTTTGGAGGCAGGGTTAAATGTAGTTAGAAGTGTGGATAACGCTCAGTGGTTCGAGCGTTGTTCCGAAGTTATTCTTTGTTTGGAAGAACAGTTATAGCATTTTGAAGCATTGGGTCGCAGAGAACTTCAGCCACAAATTATGTCAACTTTGGCTGGGCTTCAAGTTGCAGAAGTGGCTCACCGAGAAGTGATGGAGCGGGACTTGGCTGAAAGAGAACGTCTAGTCACGGAGCTTCGCGAGCGTAATATTAGAAAACGAGAGGAGCTAGAATTCTCAACTGCTTCTATGAACTTGCTTCGTAACAGACTTGTCGAAGCCGAAGCTGAGGTTCTGCGACTGAAGGCTGAGCTTTCTCATGAGGAGAACATCATCAATATCCTCAGTACCCATAACGCAAACGGTGTTTTGGAGTATCACACTCAGGCTCAAGCTCTGAAACGTGTCAGGAATGAGGTAGCGGTCATTATCATACCCAGCGAGGATGAACTACGGGCCAAGGCTGAAGCCACGGTACGAGCTAGTCACGAGGAGGAGTTAACTGAAGTCAAGACTCAACTCATCTCTTTCGATTTGATGTGCGAGTGAATTTTGCCCTTGTAATTTTTCTTTTAACAAGAACAAATTTCTTCTGTATCACTTTCTTTTGACTTTTGAATAAAAAGTGATATTTCTTGTATGTGTCATGCTTTAATCTCGAAGCAACCAAAATTACAAATTTCCGTAATAGATCTGATTTAGAAAATTCTCTTCATTATCCTTTAAGATAACTCCAGAAAATTTCTAACTGCCGAGAATAAACACTTTATTATTCTCCCAAAATAGGGCTGACTAATAGAATTCTTCATGTGTTACGCTTTTGCTTTAATCACTGAAAGAAGACTATAAATGCCAGAAGTGTAATTTTAATTTGGCGTGAATTTCCTCATAGAGTGAAACTCACAAATTTTTCTAAGGATAATTTAGGAAAGAGTTTAATCCACTGAGGAAAAAGGTTCAAGTATGAGGGTTGGACTGTTAGCATGTTACGATCGGGGTAATTTTGCGAACTTATCGCTCTATTGACGAGAATCGATAAGTTAATTTTGTTAGAGGTGTAATTTTAACGTGACATGGGAAGTATTGCGATCAGGGCAATTTTGTAGACTTATCGCTCTATTGACGAGAATCGATAAGTTGATTTTATCAGAGGTATAATTTTAACATGACATGGGAAATATTGCGATCAGGGCAATTTTGTGGACTTATCGCTCTATTGACGAGAATCGATAAGTTGATTTTGTCAGAGGTGTAATTTTAACGTGACATGGGAAATATTGCGATCAGGGCAATTTTGTGGACTTATCGCTCTATTGACGAGAATCGATAAGTTAATTTTGTCAGAGGTGTGATTTTTAACATGACATGAGAAATATTGCGATCAGGGCAATTTTGTGGACTTATCACTCTATTGACGAGAATCGATAAGTTGATTTTGTCAGAGGTGTGATTTTTAACGTGACATCTGTGAGGAAAAAAGAAAAATATTGTAGCGTCTCACTGGGGAGAACTGCTAAGTGTTTTATCATCAGGGCGATGAATTGTATCACTTGTGATTTGAACAAGATTCGTGGAATTTTATCATCCTACTGAAAGGAATTAGGTTGATTGGTTATTTGATATTCGGCTGAGGAGAGTTGATGAAATAACAAAGATTTGGATGATTTTGGATATTTATCGTTCTATTGACGAGAATCGATAAATGGACCCTAACAGAGGAATTGTAGTCATATTGGTAGTGATGACAACTAAATTCAATCTCTATGGGGGTGATGATCATCTGAGGTATAATATTAACCTGATGAGTATTTAGATTATGTTAAGGAAATATAGAGTTTTAACAGCACTCTGTTGAAAGAATCCATGAACTTAGGGGGTAAGTATCAAGGGTGGATTCTTCATTTGGAAAAATTGCAACGCTAAGGTGACTCTTACGTTTGAGATACGAAACGCGAGGTTAAGAACCTTCATAACGCTGGTCTGGGCCTAGTGTTTGAACGCGGGTGTGAACTTCGCATTGAGATTAAAGTCTTAACTGACTTTATCTAAAAACACGAAAGATTGCATTTTAAAAGATAAGATGGTTGGGATTCTCCTGGAATCTTGTGCCATCTTAACAGCTTGACGACTGTTATAAATAGACCTGAGTGGTCATGTCAAGAGTCATTTGACTCTTTCCATTTTTGGCTATTTCCAAGAACGAGAACTCTCGCTTGATTTCGACGAGATCTCTGACGAACTCCGTCTCCTTTGATCAACGACGCTTCCTCTGACCGATTATGTCGATGGCGCCACGAAGAGTGGGTTCTAGCTCCAAGGAAGTCGCTGGAGCGACTTCCAAAACGTCGTCGGCTGAGGACGCCGACGGTGTTCTTGTTCCTACGAGAACACCGTCGTCTCCGTCACCGTCAAGGGAGCCCCCCTGTCGTGGTAAGTGTTGACCAAAACAACTTGCCTTGGCAAGTTCTCTAAAAACCCTAAATGGGTTCTTGATAACGAGGAAGATGACTCGTTTTATTTAATGAAAACACGGAGTTGGGACCCCATGTGGGTCTCGACTCTCGCGTTTAAGTTTTTCAACACGAAGTTCGACTCTCGTGTTTGAGATTTCTGACACGAGGCTCGACTCTCGCGTTTGAGATTTCTGACACGAGGCTCGACTCTCGCGTTTAAGATTTCTGACACGAGGCTGGCCTTTTGTGTTTCAGATTCTGTATTTATGTCAACAGCTTGCTTTTAGCTGCTAATCTCTGCTTTTGATTGTGCAGTGCTTCTTCCAAACGTGCCGCTTTCACAAGAGCATCATTTTGGATATATTGACGGTCCTGACGCGAATGAAGTCTTCAGTCTTCAGAGTAGAATTCCACTGTGTACTTTCTCTGACTCGGAGAGAGCGGACATGATTAAATTCCCCCAGTGCTCTACTTTCAGGGTTTTGATCACTAATTTAGATATGGAGACCCCTATCGGTTGTGCTCAGTTTCCCAAACCAGCATTTATATTCGGAGATCGTATAGCAATTGATGACCATCTCATACATGCAGTGGACTCAAAGCTACTACGGAGAGTTGATAACCGTTTCCTCTTCCTCCCTAGTATGAAGAGGATGTATCCGCTCTCCTACTTCCTGAATGTGAGCTGTCGCCGGGGTTTGACTTTTGACATAGTCAAGGAGAAGGAGAATGTGTCGCTTAGATTTGGTCGGCGAGCTCGTACACAAATCGGGGGACAACTCAAGGGGTTGAGACCCGGCCTATTTGAGAAGAAGGATCTCGTTCCAGAGGTGCCACGTCCAGCGAATATCTTCATTCTCCAATTCATTGTAGCTCAGGGTGAATTCTCTACCCAGATGTTCAGATCTCCAGGGTGGGTTTGTTCTGGAGAAGGAGACTAGTAGACCCGTATGGTTGACTTCGTTCTTGAGGAGCTTAAGGAACCACTCGCTCAATCGGGTCTCACAATTCCCGTGATGGCCACTCGATGGGGAGTTGTGCAAAGTTATTATAATTTCTTCGCTATGTTGGAGAAATATAATCTGGACAGCTGCACATTCTTCACGCCTATAGAGGAATTAGGTTTTGCTCTCCATGAGATGCAAGCAGTATCGGGATTGTCGTTTGGTAGAATGCCCTACATAGAATTCATCCCTACCACCGAGGAGCTCTCCCTGTTGAGGGCGGCACATCCAAAAGTTTACGCTACTTTCTGGGAGTTGATGTGCCACTTCCATATATGTGCTCAAGTTTTTGGGATGCGTGGAGGGGGCATTATGCATAACACGTGGGTGGAATACCTCTTTCAGAACTTAAACCGGAAAGACGTAGCCATATCTCGCGTTACAGCCATTTCTCCTAAAGACGCCAAAACTCGAATTAAGTCTTCTAGTGTTACCTACAAGACAGAGCATGCAGAGGATGATTTTGAGGCTGGTGTTGAATTCGAAAGTTTCCACCACCAAGCCATAGTTCCTATTTCCGATATGCCTCTTCTTGCTGGCTTTTTCATGATTTGGTTGAAGCGGTGTGTGGTACCGTCGAAGCCAGTAGAGGCAATATTAGCTGAGGTTGTATACCCAGCTGTTTTGTTGGCGCATGAGAGACCTGTGAGCCTCCTTATTGCTCTGGTCGGCTGCATACAAAATGACCTAAGGATGTTGACCTCCAAACTTCTCGGCGCCTTGGGAATTAAGGCTATTAGGAAGAAAGCCGGGAAAGCTCCTCAACCACGTATACCAGTGCTGTATACATACTTGGTGGCCTGGTTCGTGATGCATTGTCCCTCATTGATGATGGGGGTATTTGAGGGTGCTGATGCTTATGTTCCCTTCCTACAGAGATTGGAGTCGGCCACGTGGACTCGTGCTTACATAGTAAGGGCTCGACAGATTTTGTCTCGGGGAGACAATTACAGAATTTTCTGCTGTGCTCCTAATTTTGACGGGGCTGATGGAGAGAACGCTTGCTTCATGGACGTACTTTTTGAGGGATCGTCCTCTTTGGAAGAAGGCACTTTTAGATGGCTTCTCATGATCAGGCTGGGCTATCTAGTCTATCGTTTAAGAGAGAAGTGCATCATTGAACCTTATATGCCTTCTAGATTCACTAGACAGTTTGGATATGACCAACTCTATGTCGGCAATCCTAACTCGGCGTTGGCTCAAGTTGGGAATTTATATGAGGGGGCCCGCACATGATATTTCTTTTCTGCTGGAGGGATCCAGGCGCACTTCACTTTACCTAATTCATCGCCCGGCTGTTCTACCGTTGCAGATTTTCACAACTGGTTTAACGAGGCTTCTCAAATCCCTGGATAAGATATTTACACTTCCTGTACAAATGAGACTCGGGAATTGTATCGTTCGAGGAGCGGCTCTACGAAGACTCGTCTACAGGGGATAGAAGAATATCTATCCTGTGAACAGGAAGCGACCGGAACCGTTGAAGCCCCTAGGGATTCGCCCACCATAGAACCTTCTGAGGAAGAGGTTCCTATGGGGACCGAAGAGGGAACACCAATTACTGATTCTCCTGAAGAAAAGGCAGTTGAGGAAATTCCTGCAGAAGCGTCTAATCCTGAACTCCGTTCTTTGCGATCACGTAAGAAGGCACTTTCTGCTACTGAGGAGGGCGAATATGACAGGAGAATTCATAAACGAATACCTGCCATGACCAAAAATTCAAAGAGGGCGAAGTTAATGGGGGACGCGATGAAGTCTGCGCCCGCTGCCCGTTTGACTGGTAGAGAGGACGAGATGCTTCGATCGATTCCTCCTATTCCCGAGGAGGCTGGAGCCGAGGATACATTGCTTGTTAGGGGTTCTGAATCCACCTCTCCTTCTTTTACCTGGGGCGAAAGTACGTATGAAGGCTCTCCTTCCGAGGTTGCTCCCTTGCCTGTTCGGGATGAACACACAGGTCCGATTTATCCAACCATTCCTCCTCCACGCTTGAGAGCTCTAAAGAGATTAATTGAGGAACTGGAACATTGGATACAGACAACTGTCAATATCGTCAGTGTTGGGGGAGCTTCTTTTGAAGATTGTGAACCTGTCCTAACCAAGTGTTTGGTCAAAATCAAGGATAAAGGGGATGCGTCATGGACTGAGCACTGTCAGGGGGGTATCACTCTCTTGAAGGCAGAGTTGGCAGCTTTCAGGGAGCTGCAGCGCACCAATCTAGACTCTGAAGTGGAGCCGGCTCTTTCCTTGGCCACAATCTCAAAGCAGCATCATTGAGAGATCCTTCGCAAGGACTTGTCTGATAAAAAGTCTCTCATATCCTTCTTACGGAAGCAGCATACTCAAGCATATACTGATATCAAGAGTGTTGTTTCTAAGATTCGTGCCACCGAAGAAGCTATTGCCCAACTGGAAGCTGAGTTGGATAAGAAGAAAGCCCAGTTGGCTCAATATGAGGGTGCTAGAAGAGGGTTTGAGCTTCAAAGCGATCACATCTATACTGATTTTTGCCGTACGCTCCACGTGGCTAAGAGGATTCAAAGAGACGTTGTTGCTGCTGCCCCCATTGAAGCAAAACTCAGAAGAGAGATTGAAGAACAAGTCAGGGCGGCTCATGAGAAGAAACTCTCCACCTTCAAGTCCAGGCTGAAATCTCTTAAATTGATGAAGCCTGATGTTTAGATTTTGTACCTCTTTTTTTTTCTTTTTTTTCTAAGGAATTTTGTATCATTTTCATTTTGCTCATCATCACTTTGTATTCAAGTTAACAATGTTGAATGAAAACGATATCATTTTGCCTTTCATCATCTCTTTTGTCGAATTCTATTTCAGGACAATGAAAAGTAATGCGAATGTTGTAAGTGTAGTGTAAAATCGAAACTCTCTTTATTATTACTTAGAATAATTCCAGAAAATTTCAGTCGTCAGAGGTGTAATGTTAACATGATGACATACAAAACAGGAAAACTAAACATTTATTCCCGAAATACACTACGAATCGACAATCCCCAGTCTGACTCGATTGGAATTTACAAGAGAAAGAAGTGGGCTACATGATTTATGGAAAGTATCTCTTAAGGAACTTCCCGTTGATTGGCATCATGAGCCTGTCTCCTTTTTGGTTGATAAGACGATAAGCTCCATTCGAATAAACTGATTCTATTACGAAGGGCCCTTCCCATTTAGGATTAAACTTCCCTTTGGTTTTGTGTGTCATTATCATGGGTCGTCTGTTGGCCAAAACTAAATCGCCCTTTTTGAAAATCCGCTCTTTGACCTTTTTGTTGTAGGCTTTGAAAATCCGGGCTTGATACAATTGGATCTGCTGTTGAGCTTGAAGTCGTTTGTCGTCCAAAGCTTCAAGTTCCTAAAGGCGTTGTTGATATTTTTCTTCCTCTGTTAGTCCAGTTATAATCGTGACTCTCAGGGAAGGGATTTGAATCTCTAGTGGTAGAACAGCTTCACAGCCGTATACTAAAGAAAATAGTGTAGCTCTTGTAGGGATCCTCACCGTTGTGCGATAGGCCCACAAACATTCACCGAGTCTTTCGTCTCAGTCACGTCGGCTTTTAGTGATGAATCTTTTGAGAAGTTTTATGATGGTCTTGTTAAAGGCTTCTGCGAGACCATTTGCCGATGGATAATAGGCTGTAGAGGCGACGTTTTGGATTCTAAATTTATCACAAAATCTTTGAAACCCAAAACTAACAAATTGTGTCCTGTTGTCGTGAACTATTCGTCTCGGGACTCCAAAGCGGTAGACGACGTGATGTTTGATGAACTTAATCATATTCGAAGTCTTAACTTCTCTCAACGGGATTGCCTCCGCTCATTTGGAGAAATAATCGGTTACAGCCAAAATGAACCGGTGTCCTTTGGAAGTCGGAGGAGAGATTGGTCCTACGATATCCATACCCCACATTTCGAATGGCCAAGAAGCAGATGTGGGATGCAGGTTATTTGGTGCTTGGTGGATAAAGTCCCCATGTATTTGACATGCATGACAACGTAGAGCATAGTCAACTGCGTCTGAAAACATCTTTGGCCAATAATAGCCAATTCATCTAAGGCGATCTCCTAACTTAGCTCCAGGCTGATAAGCTCCGCACATCCCATCGTGAGCCTCCTTGAGGGCCTTCCTTGCTTCCTTTAAGGCATCGAAGCAAAACTCCATCATGTGATTTACGATACAGGATTTGAGAAACTGCATCATAATAGAATCGGAGGGCCTTTCGTTTGATAGCGGACTCTTCCTTAGGGTTATCGGGCAAAATTTTGTATATAACATAGTCGATGTACGGGAATCGCTAATCTCTAGAATCAAGTTCCATGGAGGTTGTGCATACTTCTCTTGTCGATGTCTTATCTGAACTTTCCTTTATAGGAATTTTGGAGCAGTACAGCTCGCGTCCTGTGACTGGAATCATTGTTTCAGCCCTTGGTGGCAATGCTAGCGAAGTTGCCAATGAGGCTAAAGCATCTGCATACGCATTCTGAGCTCGTGGAATGTATTCAATAAAGAAACCTTCGAACTTCTTAGCTTGCTTTAACACTGCGAAGTAATACGGGATCAGATCCTCATATCGCACTTCGTATTCTCCTCGAACTTGATTAACGATCATCTGAGAGTCACCGTAAGCTTCAAGATGTCGAATATTAAGTTCTTCAGCAAATTGCATTCCTAATAGCAGAGCATTATACTCGGCTACATTGTTGGTGCAGGGCTCGATCAAGGAAAATCCCCTTGGAATCACATGATTGTTAGGAGAAATTAACACTACTCCTACTCCTGCTATAATTTCTCCATGAGGATTTGCTCTAGATGCATCGTCGAAGAATAATTTCCACATTTGTATAGATTCTCGAGCAACACAAACTTCAGCGATTTCGTCGGGTAATTCTTCATACAATTTAAATGTCTCTGGCACCGAGTGATCGGCAAAGAAATCTGCCAATGTTTGACCTTTGACTGCTTTTTGGGGCATAAATTGCATGTCGTATTGTGACAAAAGGATGACCCACTTTGCAAGTCGGCAATTTAGAGACGATGGTTTTGTCATCAAAACTCTTAAGGGATTTACCTTAGAAATAACGTGAATTGTTTGTCCTACTAGGTAATATCGCATCTTTTGAACTGCAAACACCAAAGCGAGACATTCTTTTTCAACCGGATTGTACCGATGTTCGGCTCCCATCATAGTCCTGCTTAAGTAGTATATAGCATGCTCTTGCCCTTGATCGTCGTTCTGGGCTAATAAAGCTCCTAGAGAATGATGCATAGCTCTTACATATAATAGGAACGGTTTTCCTAATATAGGGGCCACGAGTACTGGTGGTTGGGTGAGATATCTCTTATTCTCTTCAAATGTTTTTTAGCATTCTTCATCCTAAACAAAAGACACGCCTTTCTTCATAAGCTTCGAGAAAGGTTGGCAGCGCCCCAAGAGATTAGATATAAACCTCCGAATGTAGGTCAGTCTACCTTACAAACCTCTGAGTTCTTTAAGATTCTTCGGCGGTGGCATGTCTTGGATGGCACGTACTTTCTCTGGATCAAGAGAAATTCCCTTGGATGTGACGATAAATCCCAGGAATTTTCCGCTTGATACTCCGAGGAACGATTTTGTCGGGTTCATCTTCAGTTGGTGTGCTCGCATGATATCGAACATTGTCTTCAAATCTATAAGATGATCACCCTTATGTTGGCTTTTTACTGCTATATCATCAACGTAGCATTCTATCTTCTTACGTAGATATTCGTGGAAGATGGCGTTCATTACACGTTGATAAGTTGCACCTGCGTTTTTCAAGCCGAAGGGCATCACTGTGTAGCAATACACCCCCAGTGGAGTTCTGAATGCAGTATGCTTTTCGTCTTCAGGATACATCTTGATTTGATTGTACCCAGAAAATCTATCCATGAAAGACATCCTTTCATATCCGCAGGTATTGTCGATCATGACATCAGTGATAGGAAGAGAATGTTGACCTTCTTATTTTGATGATGTTTAACAAACAATTTACCACTAATGTTGTTTGTCTAGCATTCGTGTTTTCCTATCTATTGTAGACAAACAACGTTGTTGGAGGATGGATGGATTGCGCCATAACGATCATATAAAAAGGAGGTTGGCGGAATATCGGTGAAGCCTTGCTATTCAAGTTAAAGATCAAGTTCAAGCTTCATCCGCAAGTGCACCAAGTCAAGCTTAATTGAAGATCAAGATTGCTTGGGTAACTTAGTATAGGTTTATATTATGTGTGTTTAATACGTTAAGCTCAATATCTATACACACACAATTTATTGGTTTCTTCGTATATATATATATAGTAATATATATATATATATATACATAAGTTTTGGTTTCTATGCATATATATAGTTTTATATATATACATACATAGTCTTGAGTTTTCATGTTTATATGCCCATATATGATTTCACCTTTAACAAGCTTATATTTAATGAAATCATACTTAGTGTTTTGAATATATTGCATAGAATATGCAATCTTATGAAAATATTGTATTTCTATGATATAGACTTCATAACAACATGTTATATCTTTTATCAAGTCTATACAATCATTTCATAAGGTTTCAAAATGTTGTTTGAGTCAAAATATCAAAATATCAATTTTCAGGTTTTCATATTTTTGACTATTTTGTAAAATGATGATAGTTTTCATTTGGGAGGTCCTTTCTGATAACCAGTCACTGTAGCATGTTTATTATCATGTCTACAATCATTCCTCAAAGTTTTACATTTTTTGGAATTTATTTGATATTTTTAAACAGCGTTTTAAAATCAGAAAAACAGTTTTCTGAAATGTCAGTTTTCGGTCGACCAATCCGGTCGACCGCTCATATTGTTTTTTCTTCAGTATGCGACAGAGAGTCTGTCGGTCGACCGGACCGGTCGACCGAAAGCTTCATCGGTCGACCGACGATATTTCCGGTCGACCGACGATATAGCCGTTGGCTACTAACGGCTATTTCCTGAGCTGTTTGCTGGGGGCTTTTCTGTCATTTTGTTTTTGGGGTTTTGGCTGAGATTCTTAGTGAGTATATATACCCCATTGCTGATGTCTTTTCAAAGGCATGAAGAGAGTTTTAAAAACAAGTTTAAGAAAGTTTTAATCAAGGGTTTAAGTGTTTGTTCAAGTTTGGTTTAAGAAGCTTTTAAGCAATTGAGAGTTTGAGTTTGTGAATTTAATTTCACAAGAGCAAGTGGAGATCATCCTTTGGTGTTTGAGCATTCACTCTTCTCCCACTCTCTTTTCATCTTTAGAGAAGTGTTTCTAAACTCATCTAGCAATTTATTATTTTGATTATAATTTCCATAAGCTAGATTTATATTGAGTTTAGTTTAATCGTTTTATTGATACTCCTTGTTCACACACAACCTATTGAGCTTATTGTATTTACATTCATAGTATAATTTAGGGTTGTGGGTTTGTGACATTGAGAGTGAGCTTAATTGAGTTCTCATCTTGTTTAGAGAACAATCAATTGATTTATATTGTGCCTAATTGTGAGGATTCACTTGTAATACACTTGTACACCGAGAGAAGTGTGTGGTGAGAGACGGGGTCGAATCCAAGAGGAGTGGCGTCGGTTGACGTGCCTAGGGAGAGGTTGTAACCGAGCACTTGAGGAGGAGGACACGGGCTAGGACCAACACTTAGTGTGTGAGGTGTGATTACATTGTGATTGTATTGTGAGGTGTAAACGTTGTTCTGGTGAACGTAGAAAACCCGGTTGTGATAGTGGAGATCTCCTCGAGGTGAGGAGCAGGGACGTAGGTCGTGGGGACCGAACCTCGTAAACATATCGTTTTGTTTGTGATTGCATTGGCGTACTTTTACATTCGTGCTTATTATTCATATTGCCTTTGTCAATTGCTCATTGTTGTTTTTCCCTCTATCTAGTTCATATTGTCTACCCTTGTGTTAGTTGATATATCCTTACATATATCATATTGTATATCTCTTTGGTAGGATATATCATCTTGTGTTAGTTTATATATCCTTGCATATATTTCTATCATATAGGATATATCACCTTGTGTATATTGCATATTCTTGCACATAACCCTTTGTATATCTATCTTGCAAGAATATATTTGTTAAGTAATTTTAATTGGCATTTAATCGGATTAGATTAGCATAAGACCCTAATCACCCCCCCTCTAGGGTCTAACAGAGAAAACTCGTCTTTCGGACAAGCTGCATTGAGGTCACGAAAGTCGATGCATATACAAACCTTACCGTTTTTCTTAGGCACTGGAATAATGTTGGCCACCCAGTCCGAGTCTTGTTCCTCTCTGATAAAACCTGAGTCTATAAGTTTTTTAACTTCAGACTCAATTGCTTCCATGATCTCTGGACGAAACCGGCGTTGTTGTTGTTTAACGGGTTTGGCATCCGTATCGATGTTGAGACGATGCATGGCCACTTTTGGATCAATACCAGGCATATCTTCTAATTCTAAGCAAATACATCTATATACTCTCGCACGAGAGATATAAGGTCTTCTTTCTCGGATGATGATAAGCTTTCACTTATGAAAATTGGTTTAGGGTCAGATTCGTCCCCCATGATGACCTGGATTACGTTATCTTCAGTAGGCGGTTCGCGTTGTTCGAAATGCATATCCCACAATATGTTAAGGCATTTGATCCATAGGTCATTGGTTGATTCGATCAACTCTTCGTCACCCCCTACATCTTCATCTGGGTGACTAGTTGAAACCATGTTCACGGTCAAACTTTTGAAGAAGGGTTAGACGCTGATGTCGGATTCCCATGAAGATGTTCCGGATGAATGGTCCTGACGCAGATAATTACTGATTTCATTTTCTGAGATAGAGGTAGTTGTGACATAACCTAAGCCTCTTCCTATTTTTTGATAATAATCCGGGGATTTCCCTTCAGGGGTTAAAGACATTCGAATTGGTGTTCGCCTTCCTTTTCCGAAGTTTAGTCCCTGTCTTTCATTAAAGTTATACCCCATTCGTTTCATCAATTGGACGGAATTAGGTTCGTGATAATGGAATTAAGGAACTCCATCATCTTCTTCCGAACTTCCCCGTTTGAGTGGTCCGAGTTTAACTTTACCAAAATGAATTGGCTTCTGCCCTTTCCTTTTGGACGGGACTTTGAAGAAAACCTTATGTGCATCTTCTATTTCTTCATCTGAAGTAAAGGATGACTTAATTAGCAATGTGAGGGATGCCTCTGTACACAATGTGTGTCATGAGTTGGTACCTACATTATGATCATTCTCTACTTGTTTATTTTTAGAGGAAACATCAGACAAGTACGCCAAAATAAAATCTTCATTAATGCACCATTCACCCTTGCTCGGTACATTATTATTACTCTCATACTGACCCATTACATTTAGATTCAATTCCCATGGATAATCTTCTTCAGGATCCGGTTCAACATCGGCTTCGTTGCCGTTGTCCACATTTTCTTTCTCCTGGGATTCCAGATAGAAGACGGATTCGGTGTGAAAGTTTTCTACCCCACGGAAAGGGTACTTTTCTGCAATTAAGGTTCAAACTTCTCCCTCATCGTTGGCATACTTCATGACCTGGTACAGGGTAGACGGAACAATGCAGTTTGCATGTATCCATGGCCATCCTAACAATAGATTGTAAGACGTGTCCGCGTCTATGATATAACAGGTCACTTCGGACTTAAGATCTCCGATCTGACACCTGAGCTTGATTTTTCCCAGGGGCCGAGTGCTGTTGGCGTTGAAACCGAAGATAGTGGTCTGGGTGGTGTTCAACCGGTGCATAAGAATTCCTAATACCTGCATGACCCTGTAGGGCATGATGCTGAGCGCTGAACCCAGGTCAACTTGGACACGACTGATTTCGGAGGATCTGATATACCCTGTGTAGTACAGTGGTCTGTCATGCTTGTGTTTGACCTGCATGTCTTCCTGCGTGAACGATATGCAAGGTAAACTTCTTGCTGCTTGTAGGCATTGCAGGCAAGGTTGGTCTTCAGAAGCTTTAGGGATTGGAGTGACTTGTGTAAGAAAGCTCTCCGTATTCTTTAATGCCTCAATCAGAGCTTCTTTAGTAGTTTTGGACAATCTTAGGAGCTCATATAAAGTAATCCTAGCCGGTATGTTGGCCAGCTGCGCCATGACATTAAATTGGACGGGAGTGCGTCATTCCCCGGGCTCCTGGAGAAGGTTTCTGTTGAACCGGATCTCCTTCTGTTTTTCTTTATTAACCGACTTTTTTGGTACAGAACCCCCAGCATCTTGGGGCTGTTCTTCAGCTTCTTGAGCATTCTGGTTGTAGTCTCTCAAGTAAACCTTTCCTGACCGAGTGCCAGGGTTGTCTCCTGGGTATGCTGCCTGGGTAATCCTCTCTTCTTCCGAATCGCTAAGAGGTTTGAGGTGGTCATCATTCTCAGTAACGGAGGGGCTAATCATGTTGGAAGACTTAGCCTTTCCTCCTTTCTTCTTGGATGAGGTGTTCGTCCACTGTTGGTCGCCCACCAGATCAGGGTGAACCCACATAATTTCTCCTTTTAGGGTAGTGATGGGTACCAACCCCCTGTCTTTCTGACTGTGCAAGTCAGTATTTTTCATATGCATCTCTCCCTTGTAGACGGGAATGACGCCGTTTGCAGTTGCTACCGACGGGAAATCACCAAATTGGACCACTATTAAGTTAGTGGACACGGTCTTCTACTCGGGCTTCAGGGTGAGCACGTTTGTATTTACCAGGTTTTGTAAAATATCTTTGAAGACATAACATTTTCTGGTAGGGTGGTCCAGGAACCTGTGATAACGGTAATAATTAGGATCGTCGACTTTTCCTGCCTCATCCAGTTTCCTAATTTCGGGAAGCTGCAGCTTGTTGTTCTTCCGAAGTAATTGGAACAAGGTGTCCATAAGCTCTTCCTTGAACGAATACTGCTTGGATGCTCTTTGCGGGTTCGGTGTCTTATTCTGCTTAGCCGGTGGTGCCCTTGTATTGGCGTCAGCGGCCAAAGTCTCTTTCCCCTTTGATCAAGGAGCATTATGTTGGTTGCACTGTTGTTGTGGCTTCAGTTGGGGAATTTCTTCAGCCTTGACACGAGCAACTATTTCTTCGGCTTGTTCTCCTTGCGAAACCAGTTGTCTCCAGGAGCGACACTCCACTACCCCCATCTGAGCAAGGAGCTGGGTTTGCAAGTTGTGCCTGTAAGTTTCAACCAAAGTTGATTGGATCATACCTGAAGAGCATCGCAATGCCATGCTGCGGAATCTCTCTATATATGTTTTGATAGATTCTCCTTTCCTCTGCTTGGTGGCGAGAAGAGTCGGAACCGAAACTTCCGTATCGTCCTCGAAGAACCTGGCTAAGAAAAGCCTTTCCAAATCCACCCATTTCTAAATAGATCCAGCAGGCAGTTTCATAAACCATTCGAAGGCGACTCCTTTAAGAGTGCCGATGAACAAGCGGGTCAGGATGGCGTCGTTTGCTACCACGTCTCTAGTCTGTGACTTGAAGTAGTAGATAAGATGATTCGGCAATCCTGTGCTATCGAACGGTTGCAAGGTAGGGGCCTTAAACTTTAGTGGGTAGGGAGCCATATCCTACTCAGCAGGGTAAGGTCGTACTACCCCTTCTTCATGGAGCTCGCTTCTGTTGGCGATTGCATTGAGGCGAGCCTCTAGTTCGTCCACTTTAGCGGACTGAGGATGCAATTCTCTTTCTATCTCCTTCTCGTTTTTAGAGGAGGGTTCCAAGTTGTGAGTTTCACGATATGAATGTTCGTGTGCCTTCTGCTTTCCCTTTGACGTTGTCCTCCGGGACGACTCAGGTTTTTGGCCTTTCTCAGCAAGGAGCTGGGCCAATATGTCCTTCATTTGCAGAAGCGTTTCTTGCTGTGCTTGGAGCATGACATGATGTTCGTCTACTCTCTTAGCTAGGTCTTCAGGGTTTCCTGTCATGTAAGCAGAAACCTCTCGTGCTACAACAGAGCTTGAAGATTGGGATTCGGCAATTGCCGAATGTTCATCATAAGAAACGATCCCCTTGGCTAATCTTTGGTAGTTAACCGAGTGAATGGTTCCTGTTCGAGTCCGAGTGTGATGGTACATTCCTTCGAACTCGTCACAAATTTCCCGAATAGTCGGGGAATGACTCCTTTGTGACTCCTCAGAACTAGGATCTGAAGCCTCCCCTCTACCTATCACATTTATAGTGACTTCAGGGTATTCAGCATCGGCTACCTTCTTTTTGTATCGACGTCATCATTTGGCAGGTCTAACAACGTTCATCAACCTGTTGAACACGGACTGTCGAGGTACGGATGCGCAACAATGGCATTCTGAAAGGACTGCCGAGATAAACCGCTCACATTGACATGAGTGAGCTGCTTGCTGCGCTGGTTTTCCCCTTGACAATAATTCCCACAAATCAGTAACTTGGGAGGAATCTTTCCCTGAGCGTGGGGACGGAGATGGAACCCCCTGCCCTTGAGTGGGTAAGATTGATTCTGGTCGAACGTGGATTTTAAACCCATGTTGACTTTTCCGAACTTGGCAGACCTCTTGAGGGTCGCGTTCTTAAAGAACAACGCTAGGGTCGTGTTCTTGAAGAACAACGTGAGGGTCGCGTTTGGATTTGTAAACATCAGGCCGAAGCCTACGTTTAAATGATGAAACAGACCCCTGAGGGTCCTGTTTTGGTTGAACGCACCTCTGAGGGTCGCGTTTGGTTGGTGAAACAGACTCTTGAGGGTCATGTTTCATTTGAACGCATATGTGAGGTGTGCGTTTACCTTCGACAATGCCTTTCTGAGGGCTGCGTTTCAAAGAAATAACGCGCCACTGAGGGTCGTGTTTTAGCTGTATCAGCCGAGGCTCGTAATTAGACTCATTACCACGAAGTACGCGTTTTGGAGTGGAAATACTACACTCGGGCAGAGCCTCAAGAGCGTGATCTTCGCGTTGGGCAATTGTTTTTCTTTCTCGCATGTGCGCTCATCGTATGGATCTTCTCCGTCTTCGAGTGACGTTCTTTTTGGCTTGTTTCAAAGCCTTAGCAGCAGTGTCGTTGACGTTTATGGAGCTTGTCTCCTCTATAGGCCGTTTATGGCCTGAAGCGCGTCGTGTTGATGCAGATGTGGGACATTCAACTTGCTAGACGAGTTCAGCAGAGGCTAAGCCCGCTCCTGAAGCGGAGGGGCTATTCAACGAATCTTGGCCAAAGGAGAGGACTTTCTTTAGCGTTTCAGCAACAGGTTTGATCCCCTTGGAGATCTTGCGGACGTCACACCTAGCCTTGGGGCTAAGCGATCCAGAGGAGAGGGATTCCTCGTACTTTGCTTGGTCAAACTCCACGATGAGAGTTTCAACAGTTGTTCCCATGAGGTGGACGTCGGATTGCGCCACCACTTCTTTGTCAGAAAAGCTAGTCCCTAGCAGAGTCGCCATCTTTTGTTTGTGGGAAATTTTGTAGTGAAAAGAAAATGAAAGAAAATTGACTTGTATTCTCTCAAAATCAATTATAATTTGGATTCCGATTACAAAAGAGAGGAGAATGAATTTGATTCTCCCCTTTATTTAGAACTGAGTTATTCTCGGTAGCGATGGAGTGCCTCCTTCGAATGCTTGTGTCGAATTTGCTCTCTGTTGACGATCTGACCGTCTTTTATCTCGTGGGAACGATGAACTTCTGTGGGAAGTTTGATGAATAACTCTTTACGAGTTTTAGAACTCAGAACGAGTTAGAACTCTGTGAAAAGAGTTGCTAGAACCGAAAATTCGGTTAATGGCCAAGCAGATTTTCTGTTGCTGAAGGATTCTTTTTAGATTTGATCCTCTGAATCTAAGTTAAATCTTCTATCCCCAAGAATTCGCCTCTGCAATCTCCAGATAAAAAAAATCTCAAGCTCCCAACCTCCTTGTGCGGTTTAGATGCTAAAAATCCAACCCCTTACCCCGTTGGGTTTGTTAAGGTTTTATAGGTGGATAAGAGGTTGTAACTGCCCTCTAAATCCGTTCCTAAGTGGGTGCGATTTCCTTAGATCATGGGGAAAATGGTTCTGAAACCGTTCGACTCATATTTGAATGAGTCAAACGCCCCATCTGGCGTTCAGAATCCTAACTTCACGTCTTGGAATTAAGACGCGAGGTTGGGTGTTGACTGAACGTCAAAAACACGAGGGCCGCTCGCATTTTGCTTGTTGCAGCTTGGAAATGCAGGGGTCGCCTGTATTTCAAGAATCGTAACGCGGGGATGACTTCCGCGTTTTAGAAGGGGTTGGTTGACTTGTAACCTCTTCTGTACTGTGTTGCAAGGACTATTGTTCAGTAATCCTTACTTTAACTGTCATGGGGTGTGAAAGTCGTCAGATTGTAACTCTCACTGTTGATTGTGAAGACCACTGAATAGAGTTTTCATCAGCTGTCGGAAGTGTCGTTAAATTGTAACTCTTCTCGATCTGTGTGAAAAGTCCTCCATTTGCAGCTTTCATTTGTCGCCATGAAAGTCATCTGATTGTAACTTTCATCATTGAAGCTTGATGGGGATCTGCTATCTATTGTGATTTTTAGACAGCCTACAAGTTCCAAACCGATTGTACAAAATAATAATAATACTTGAGCCGTATATAATTATATAAGATCTTAACTCTCTCACATTACACATAAGAGAAATTATTGACAAATCGCTTGCAAAATACATGACCATGCTCGTATGTATGATTCTTATCAACCAGATACGTGTCCATGTAATAATAAATAAATAAATAAGCATGAAATACATAAAGCAAAACAAATAAATAAAGAAAAGGAAGGGAAGAACATAAATTTTGTGCATACTTTCATTCCGCAACCTCCAAAGTTGATGAGCGCTTCTCTATACAATGTTGATGTTCTAATATTAAGGATACATCCTTGTGATAGTGATAAATAGTTGGCTTGTGAACTGACTCTTGCTAAGAAAAAGATTTCATTTGTTTTAAAGTTGAGTTGGATTCATAGTCCTAATAATAAAAGAAAGTATACATTGGATTTATTTGTTTACAATTCTTAAAAGATGAGATAAAACCTTCAATAACCTGGACTCTAAGCCTTGTGCAATGACACATTAACTAATCAACTATAATATCAATAAGAACCCTACTTAAATTAGGACAATGCCTTCCCCCCTTTGCAAATAGACTTGAAATAGCGGATAACAATTACAACTAGAGTTCTATTTAAATAATCTAATCTAATAAAAAAATAACAAAGGCACAAACCCGTTGAAGAAGATGAAATTGTTGTAAAAATTGTTATAATTTCTTGATTTGAAAAAAGATCAAACATACAATATAATTATTTGTTTTAAAATAATCTAATCTAATCTAATAAGAAGAAATAGACTTGATAGGAAAAAAAAGATAATCTAATCTAATCTAGTAAGAAGAAAACAACAAAATCACATACCTATAGAAGGAGATAAAAGTTCTATGAAAGTTGTTCTAATTTCTTAGCTAATATATATATTGGTATGTGATGTTACATATGAGAGGATAACAATTGCAAATAGAGTTCTATTTAAATAATAATAGTATAATTTCTTAAACTTTGAAATACTATGTTTTTCACCTTGCTTCCTTATGTTATATATTGTACTGATTTTAAATTACTAAGTCAGCATACTTTAATAAAAGTTCGGTTTTGAACTGTAGGGTTTCTATTCCTATCGAAACATGTTTAGGGTCAAAGCACGATTATGTATAATTTTTTTTAAATATATTTTAAATAAGAGCACTAAATCCTATTGTAGGATTTCTATTCCTATCAATACATGTTTAGGGTCACTAAATCCTATTGCAGGATTTCTACTCCTATTAAAACACGTTTAGGGTCAAAGTACAGTTATGGATAAATATTTTTAAATAAATCAACTTACTATTACTTAATGGATTAGTATTTGAATTTTAAGGGTATTTTTATCTACGAAAGAATTTCCCGAACTCGTGTTTTTAAAAGGAGTATGATTTAACTAAATGGTAGGTTTGAATGAGTCATTTAGTGGGTGAATATGGGTGGGCAAGTGGGTTTGGGTTAATTTTGCCACCTACACCTTTAGCTTCGTCGCTGCTTGATAGAAGCTAATGCAGACTCTTGAGTTGAATCATCCCCTTGAGATTTTTTGCTTTTTTCTTATGAAAAGTGATCGTCTAGAAAATAACAAAGTAAGCAATATTAAATGCCACTATCTCAGCCGAAATCTTGACCCCATCAAAAATCAAAATTTTTTCTAGTTTCCCAAAGGCACCAACAAACTTTAGGAAAAATGATCTCTTATAAAAATTGAAGTTTTTTTTATCATGAATGAAGGATTCACTAAAAAAAGGGATTGTTCCACTAGACTGGGCAAATTAGATATAGACAAATAGTGGTTAAAAATGTTCCAAATAGATTTGGTGTTAGTCTAAGTGTAGACCCAAAGCTGAAGCCGAAGCTGGAATCAAGAAGATGAAGCAAAATGAAGGAAACAGGAAAACTACAGTGCGGTCGACCGTGATACTCTCTGCGGTCAATCGCGAATGTACACGCGACCAAGAAAAGTCACTGAACTTTTCGCGTTCGACCGCGATGGGTTCTGCGATCGACCGTATATACCGTGTAGGCATTTTATGTTTCTGTCGTTTATCCGGTCGATCGCGACTAGTTCGACAGTCGACCATGAGCCGAGCAGGCAGTTTCCTAATCTGTTTTAAATTCTGTTTAGGATGAGATTCATATATATATATATATATATATATATATATCTATATGTTTTCTAGGGCTAATAAGATAACGTGAAAAACCATCAGAAAGAGAGAAAAAGAGTGAGAATCTCAGAGAGATTAATTCCTTGTTTAAGTGCTTGTATTCCTTCTTCAATTAATCAAAGAGATTGTATGGTGTGGCTCCCGAGGACATAGGCATGTTGTCGAACCTTGTTAAATTCATGTGTTCTCTCTTGTTCTTATTTCTACAAGTTTTTATCTTTGATTTATGATGAATTTCTTTCTTGCTCAACTTTCTAACAAGGTCCGGAAGGGCAATGGTTCGATTAGATTGTTTTGAATCCCAACAACTGGTATTAGAGCTTCGTTCAGCAATTTGTGAGAAAGCCACGATAGAGGAAATTAAATCTAAGATCGAGAAGTTTGACGGTTCAGACTTCGCCTACTGGAAGTCACAAATGGAGGACTATCTGTACCAAAATGACTTGTATCGCCCGTTGATGGGCAAGAATAAGTGACAGAAGAAAGTAGAGTCAGACGATGATTGAGAGATACTAGATATAAAGGCTCTAGGGTAAATCCGGTTGTCGCTCATCAAGACAGTAGCCCACAATATCTTGAAGGAGAAGACGACGGTAGGGCTTATGGAAGCACTCGCGAAGATGTACGGGCAACCATCTACAGTAAACAAGGTGCATCTGGTCAAAACTCTTTTCAACCTCAAGATGGAAGAAGGACGATCCTTCACAATGCACATCAGCGAGTTCAACATGATTATTGATCAGCTTATCTCCATAGACATCACGTTCGATGACGAAGTGCAGACCCTTTTATTACTATCACAGTTAACGAATAGTTAGGCAGGTCGTGTGACGACAATCAGCAATTTGGCGGGGAAGGAAAAGTTAAAGCTGAGTGAGGTGGTCAGTATGATTCTATCCGAGGAGGTTAGAAGAAAAGTGTCTGAATCAGAAGGTTCAGGTTCAGCCCTAAACTTCAAGCAGAGAGGCAAAATCCAGAAAAAATAGAACCAGAACAGGAATCAGTTGAAGTCAGTGAAGAAAAGGTCAAACTCAAAGGTTAGGCCTATCAAAGGAAAGTGTTGGAACTGCGGCCAGGAGGGCCATATGTTTTCAGTCTGCAAGAGTCCAAAGAAAGATGTTGGTGAGCAGGAGACTCATATCATGCAGGATACTTTGATCCTTGCTATGGACAACGATTCAGATTCTTAGGTCATCGACTCAGGAGCATCTTTCCACGCCACTGCTAATAAGAAGCTTCTTCAGAATTATGTGGCAGGAGACTTTAGAAAAGTATATTTGGGGGACAATAAGCCCTGTAATATTGTTGGAAAAGGCGATGTGCAGATTTAGATGAAGGACTCTAAATGGAACTTGAAGAATATAACACATGTACCAAAGCTGAAGAGGAATCTTATTTCGGTGGGACAGCTTGGAGCAGAAGGTTATATTTCAACATTCACAGTGGATTCATGAAGAATCTCCAACGTACGATGGTAGTTGCCCGAGGCAACAAATTAGGTACTCTTTACCTCACCTCACATGCGAGTGACACCCTCGTAACTATAGTTGGCAAAGAGAGTACAGATCTGTGGCACAACAGGCTAGGACCCATAAGCGAGAAGGGGATGAAGATCTTATATTCACAGGGAAAGCTAACCGGGATCGATTCTGTAGAAGTCGGGGTTTGTGAAGACTGCATCTTTGGGAAGCAGAAGAGTGTTAGTTTCCAGAAGGGTGGAAGGCCACCTAAGGCTCAGAAGCTAGAGTTGATTCATACAGATGTATGGGGTCTAACCGGTGTGTCTTCTTTTGATGGTTTGAGATACTATGTCACATTTATCAACGATCACTCGAGAAAGGTGTGGGTTTACTTCATGAAACAGAAGTCAGAGGTGTTCAGAATCTTCAAGAAATGGAAGGCTATGATGGAGAATGAGATAGATCTAAAAGCAAAGTGTATGAGATCAGACAATGATGGAGAATACGAGCTAGAGGAGTTCAAGAGGTTCTGTACTATGAATGGTATTCGCTTAGAGAGGACTACTCTAGTGACGCCACAGCAGAACGACATTGGGAGAGGATGAACAGGACCTTGACGGAGCTTGCCAGGAGCATGCGATTACATGCATGTCTACCTAAGACATTTTGGACGGATGCGGTGCATACGGCGGCTTACCTTGTTAATCATGAGCCATCAGTCAATTAGATTTTGGGATTCTAGAGGAGGTTTGGAGTGGAAAGAAGATAAATCTCTCACACTTGCGGGTATTTGGTTGCATGGCTTATGTTCATATCAGTGACCATGACAGGGACAAGCTAGAGGCTAAGTCATAGAAGTGCACATTGATGAGTTCGGGTATCGTCTTTGGGATGAGAAGAATAGGAAGATCATCAAGAGCCGAGACGTCATATTCAATGAGGAGGTGATGTACAAGGACAGGGAAAATACCAAGGATAGCCAAAGCAGTGGAAGCAGCACTTCGGATGCAGGTGGATCCGAGTATGTAGATTTAGATGAACTTCCAAATAGAGGTGATGATGTTTATTCTGACCGAATAACGGAGGAGGCTCTAGGTGCAGAAGCAACTACCCAAGGCGTGGAGCTTAGGAGGTCATCCAAGGTGCCCAAACCGAATCCTAGATATTTTTCATCTCTTGATTACTTATTGTTGACAGATAACGGCAAACCAGAGTACTATGAGAAGGCTATGCAAGTGAGTGAATCTTAGTAGTAGGAGCATGCGATGCAGGAGGAGATGCATTCTCTACTCACTAATGAGACATAAGAATTAGCCGAGCTACCTGCACAGAAAAAGGTCTTGCATAACAAATGAGTCTATAGAGTCAAGCAAGAGAGTGATGGAAGTAAGAGGTTTAAGGCCAGATTAGTTGTAAAGGGGTTTCAGCAGCGGGAATGAGTAGACTACACAGAGATATTTTCCCCTGTTGTAAAGCTCACAACCATCAGGGTGATGTTAAGCTTGGTGGTTGCAGAAGACCTCTTTCTTGAGCAGTTAGATGTGAAGACTGTCCTTTTTCATAGTGTTTTGGATAAAAAAATTTACATGAAGCAACCTGTTGGCTTCATTGAAGAAGGAAAGGAAGAGATGGTTCATTCACTATGGTCGCCAGCGTGTTCGCATCGGAAATCGGTTTCATTACTTTCGAATCCATTACAACTTCAGGCGTTACAACGATTCAAAATAAAAGAAAAATTAAGTCTTTTTATAAGACTTTCCTTACAATAAAAAGAAACAGAAAGGTTTCCTGAGAATACACGCAAAGATCGTTTATCGGTCTTTTGCTTGCGCGAGATCTTTGCATATGTCGGGGTTAATCCGTAGACCACCGAGTGATCTGTTAGACCCTAGAGGGGGGGGGGTGATTAGGGTCTTATGCTAATCTAATCCGATTAAAATGCCAATTAAAACTAATTAACAAGTTATCCTAGCAAGTATATAATACAACAAGATATATGAGCTAGGATAAACAATATGATCAATAAGATATATCCTATATGATAGAAATATATGCAAGGATATATAAACAATAAGATATATCCTAACAAAGAGATATAGACAATGTATGTGCAAGGATATAAAATTAACACAAGGGTAAACAATCTAAACAAGATAGTGGATCATATAACTAATGAGCTAATGACAATGGTGATATAAGATATGAGCATGAATATGAATGAACGCCAAAGCACACTCAAACACACTATATGATCACGGAGTTCGGACCTTCCGTCCTACGTCTCCGCTCCTCACTCCCGGGGAGAAATCTACTAACACAATCCGATTTGGAAGTCGGAACTTCTTCTACACACTCGGTTTTCTAGCTAACCGAAAACTCTACAACTCACACTCTTGCAATCACACTCTACACCCACTAAGTGTTGGACTTAGCCGTATCTCCCTCAAGTGCTCGGTTACAACCTCTCCCTAGGCACGTCAACCGACGCCACTCCTCTTGGGACGATCCCCGACTCTCACCACACACTTCTCACTCGGTGTACAAGTGTATTACAAAGTGATCTCTCAAATAAGCACAAATATAACAAGTGATTGTTCTCTCTAACAAGGTGAGAACTCAATTAAGCACAACTCTAAGTCACAAATCCCACAACCCAAAATATACTATGAATGTAAATACTATAAGCTCAATAGGTTGTGTGTGAACAAAGAGTATCAATAAAACGATTTAAACTCAATATTGAAATCTAGCTTATGGAAATTAAGATCAAAACAATAAATAGCTAGAATTGAGTTTAAGGAAAACTTCTCTATAGATCAAGAGTGAGAGAGAGATGAGTTGAATGCCCAAACACCAAAGGATGATCTCCTCAAGTTCTTGTTGAATTGAATCACAAAACCGAAACACTCAAATGCTTAAAAGCTTCTAAAAACAAACTTAAACAAACACTAAACAAGTTTAAACCCTTGTTAAAACTTTTAAACCATTCTCTTAAAAAATGTAGAATTGAATGCAATGGGGGTATATAGCCTCCCAAGAATTCAGCCAAACACCTGAGCAAAAGACAAAAACAGCCCCAAGGCAACGGTCAAAAAACTAGCCGTTGGAAGCTGAAAACAACATCGTCGGTAGATCGAAAATTTCATCGGTCGACCGGACCGGTCGACCGACAACTCTCTGTCAGCCCAGTGAACTTTTGACCTCAGGTTCGGTCGACCGGTGCGGTCGACCGAATACTGATACTCCTGAAAAAAACAGTTTTGCTGATTTTAAAACCCTATTTAAAAATATCAAATAAATTCCAAAAAATGTAAAACTTTAAGGAATGATTGTAGACATGATAATAAACATGCTACAATAACTGGTTTCGAAAAAGGACTTCCCAAATGAAAAATATCATCATTTTACAAAATAGTCCAAAACATGAAAATATGAGATACTTGAATTTTGATGTTTTGACATAAACCAACTTTTGAACCTTTACAAAATGATTTTATAGGCTTAATAAAATATGTATATGGTTGTTATTAAGTCTATAAACTCAGAAACCAATGTTTTCACAAATACAATAGAAAATAAAACAATATGAGTATGTATATGAAAATATATTTGTTTCATATCTAAGTAGATAAACCAAATCACAATAATAAATATGAAACATATAATTTCATATTTATAAACATGAAAACCAAAACTTGTGTTGTATATATATGTGACTTCATATATATACAAGGAAACCAATAAAATGTGTGTGTGTATGATATTGAGCTTAAAGTACCAACACACATAATATAAACCTAAACTAAAGTTACCCAAGCTTGATCTTGATCTTCATTTTAGCTCAACTTGGTACACGTTGCGGAAGAAGCTAAACTTGGATCTTGAACTTGAATTGTATTGCTTCACTCCACATCTCCGCCATCCTCCTCTTGATATGATCGTGTAGGCTTAATCCATCCAACCTCCAATTTGTTGTTTGTCTATAATTGATACAAAAACACAAACACTAGACAAACAACATTAGTTATAAATTGTTTGTAAATCATCATCAAAACAAGAAGGCCAACATGATCATATCAAAAGAACGGTTTCGTTACCTCACAAAGGAAAAAGAAACTTAAGCAAATATCTTGAGATACCCACTCTTCTCGAGAATCGCAGCTAGGTACGATTTCGAGGGAAGCGGATGAACCGGATGTAGATCTCTTGAGCTACTCCTCTTTATGTTGAATGAGTCACGGAGATCTCCTTCTCATCTCTGAAAAGTCGTGCTCCTTCAGTCTCCTAACCGACAGGGCTTCGTCAAAGCTCGAGAATTCCAGATCTGTGCAAATAAAGACCCTAGGGCTGTATTTATAGGCTTCAGAAGCATTGTTTTTGGATAAGAACGAACGATTTGCTCTTATCCTCAGTTATAACCACTTAACCACGTTCAAAGATAACCTCAAATCAGTTTGGGAGGCTACGGATAGAATCTTAGGCTGCAAACAACGTTTTCGGGGACGGGACGCTCGAGACTATCTCGGGATGCCCGATACTGTTTTTGTCGTAGTTTTCTCGTCCGATCTCAGAATGACATGATTAAAAATGCATTAGAAAGATGACAAAGAGAACTAAAACTTTTATCTTTTGAAATTCTTCAGATTCGAATTGCATCATGGCTAAAATATACGAGACATAATTAGTGTCTCGCATGTGCGAAACACTCTGTATTGTCTCGGATATTTTGGCTCTAACTCCCTCGCCCGACCTCGAAATATAGTGATTCAAGGCGCGTTAGAAAGATCACGAAGATCTCTACAACCTCCTATGGGTGATACATCTATAGGATGAGTAAGACATAAGTGGTGCTTACTCCTTTGTGGGTGAAATGTAACCCTAGGTCAAGTCGCTTCTTTGTTATTGTACCATCCTGTTGATTTGTATGCTTTATCAACTCACTTCGTGCATTTGTTAGCTTCTCTATGACATCAGATAATTCTTCTTGATTTGGATAATGACGTTCATTATATTGTCTCTGTCTCAAGCCGCGTGCGAGAATCCGTAGGTAATTTTTAACGCCTACAATGGTGTGCAAGCTTAAGAAGAGCTTATATGATTTGAAACAGGCTCCGAGACAGTGGTACACAAAGTTTAATAACTTTATACAAAACAATGACTATAGAAGATACAATTCGGATCATTGTTGTTATTTCAAGAGGTTCGAGTCCAGCTTTATTATATTGTTATTATATGTTGATGACATATTAGTAACAGGACCGTGTTTAGAGGAGATAAATAGTTTGAAGAAGCAGCTAGTAAAGGAGTTCGTAATGAAGGATCTGAGTGTAGCAAAGTAGATTCTAGGGATGCGAATCAGTAGGGACGAAGCTGAAGGGACGTTGAGGTTGAGCCAAGCTGAATATATTGAGAAGGTACTTCAGAGGTTCAATATGCAGAATGCTAAGGTTGTTAGCATACCCATTGGAAGCCAGTTCAAGTTATCTGAGGAGCAATCACCTAAGACAGATGCAGAGAAAGAGCATATGAGCAGGGTGCAATATTCTTCGGTTATTAGGAGTCTCATGTACACAATGGTTTGCACGAGGCCGGACATTGCCCATGTAGTGGGAGTTGTGAGCAGGTTTACAAACAATCCAGGGAAGCAGCATTGGGAGGCCGTGAAGTAGATATTACGGTACCTGAAAGGGACAATGACAAACAACTATGTTTCAGGAGGAAGGAGCTGGTGCTGCAGGGATACGTGGATGTGGACTTCGCCGATGATCATGATACGAGGCGAAGCACCACAAAGTATGTTTATACCTTAGCATCAACAGCAGTGAGATGGATCTTACATCTGTAGAATATTGTAACTTTATCTACAACCGAGGCTGAGTATATCGTGGTGACTGAAGACAGCAAGGAGATGATCTGAGTGAACGGGTGCTTGGTAGAGTTGGATCTGAAGCAAGGGAGAGGAGTTCTTTATTGTGATAGCCAGAACACTATACATCTTACCAAGAATCCAGTTTATCATGTCAGAATAAAGCACATCAATGTATGATACCATTTCATATGCTCGTTGATTGAAGACGAAAAGTTACACTTAATGAAGATTTGGGGGAGTCAAAATCCGACGGACATGTTGACGAAGGCAGTCACCATTGAGAAACTAGAATTGTGCGTAACTTCAGTTAGCCTTCACGAGTAGAAGATGAAGGCAGAGCCATACTAGGAGGATCAGTGAGATCGTCGGGATGTTGATGATTAAAGACAGGATTTTCCGGGGAGGAGAAGATACTTACGAAGAAGGGAAGAGTTTGGGTGAACTCACTGATGGCGCTTTGGTCTCCAAGTAGGAGATTATTAGTCTAAGTGTAGACCTAAAGCTGAAGCCGAAGTTGGAATCAAGAAGATGAAGCAAAACTAATGAAACAGGAAAACTGTAGTGCGGTCAATCATGATGCTCTCTGCGGTCGACTGCGAACATGCACGTGACATGGTTTATCTACCTTTTTCCGAGAACCTCTTGTATTTGATTGTCTTTTAATAATACCATCTCAATGCTTCATCCACTTCTTTCTGTAGTATATACGATTCCTCTAATAAATTGATCGAGGACGTCTGGAAAAAAAAAAATACTGAACACAACCCTGCAAACATACATACATGTATCATTTAAAACCTCAGACTCTGCTGAACATGTCATAAACATCAAATTTCCAACTCGTAGAGTAGTATCACTAAGTATAACATCAACATATACAGATGAATTAACTAGCTTCTAAGTAATCTATAACAAACTGTTGAACCTGGCTCCTAGAAGTAGAGGATAGAATATACAAATGTTTAACTTTAGAGAAATCATTAGGGAAACAAATTGAAGAAGTAGAGGAACTCAGGTATCTACTAATTGAGTTTGTAAGAAAATGTCATAGCCATACTTTGGAGATTGTAAGACATACCGTGACGGTATGCACTTTTCATGGCAATAGACTGAAACGGCCGATGACCTTTAAATAGTTTTCTAATTAATCAGGAGAAGATGCCCCAAAAAATTATTAATTGAGAAAATAGATATAATACGAGGGAGGAGTACAGTACGACGTACATATTAGAAGAGACTTGAATCAATGCGTCATGCTGCTCTAACTAATTCGTACATCTACTCTGGAAAATTTGTATTGCATATAAGCAACTAGCTTACGGAAAAGGAGCATAAAATCCTTCACCTTGACATTTTAATCAAAAATATAATCTTCACTTCACAAGAATTTTTTTTTTTCGCAATTGCAAAGAATAAAACTATCCATGCTGCGAATGCAAGTTGCAATTTTCTGGCATAAGCCAAAAAATAGCCTTTGTACAAGGTTTTTTATCCTAAAAACTTATAGTTAAACAATAGACAACATTACGAGGCGAATGAAGATAGAAGATAACAGTGACCCCCCGGTAGTCTTACCGCCGAGTCCCAGACCGAAAATTTCCAGCCCAAATTCTCCCCATTCCTTCTTCTCTCCGATGAAAGCTCAGGCCTTTCCCTCCTCCATCATCATGAGAAGGCGGCGAACCCCAACCTTACACTCACATCCCCCCACAACCCCACCCCCATCATCCCCTCCCTCTCTACCCCCCAAAACCCAAAACCCTAACGGGTCCAAACCCAAACCCGAAACCCGCAGATCCCTGACCCCATACCTGAACACGTGGCACCCGCTCCCAATCCCGATCTCCGAACTCTCCCTCCCGCTGACCCTCCCCACCGGTCAAACCTTCCGCTGGCGCCGGACCTCCGCCGCTGACTTCACCGGCGTCATCGGGCCCCACCTCCTCTCCCTCCGCCACGTGGACCGCCACGTGGAGTTCCTCCACCACAACCCTAACCCTAACCCTGGCTGCTCCCTCTCCTGTGTGAAGTCAGCGGTCGGTGATTATTTTAACTTGGCGGTCGATCTCGGGGAGATGTGGAGGGGGTTCGCTGACGTGGACGAGAGGTTCGCTGAGCTGGCGGGGAGGTTCGGGGGCGGGGCCCGCGTGCTGAGGCAGGACCCGGTGGAGTGCTTGTTTCAGTTCCTGTGCAGCTCGAATAACAACATAGGGAGGATAGAGAAGATGGTGGGGGTAATCTCGTCATTTGGGAGGAGGCTGGGGAGTGTTGAGGGGATCGAGTTTTTCGAGTTCCCGACGATCGAGAGGTTGGCTGTTGTGACGGAGGCCGAGCTCAGAGAGGCTGGTTTCGGGTATAGGTATGATCTTTTTTCCTTTTCGCCCCCCCCCCCCCCCCCCCCCCGGGTTAATTTGGTGAAGAAATTTGCGGGTTTATTGATTTGTGGTGGAAAAGTTGCAATCATAGAGAAAAGGGTAAATTTTGATGGGTAAAGTGAGGTTTCGTGATTCGCGGCTGCCACTGATTAGCAATAGTTATTTTGTTTATGTAAGGTTCAAAATTAGTGAATAAAGAGTTGCTTTGTTGAAAGATTCATAGCAAGGATTGGAGTTTTTTACTAGAAAACTACCAAAGAAGGAATTTGACAAGAAGACGGGAAATTTTTTGGTTTAGAGTAAGAAAATGGAGATTTAATGGGGGTATTTAGCAGTTTAGAAAACCGGTAAAAGATAATGGAGGGGAGTAAAACAAGCTGCATTGTGAAATTACTGCATAAATGAGCTTGAAATTTTGATAAACCAGTTTATGTTGTATTTTTCTATAATATCCATTCTGTGTTAATCAGAGATTAGATATTGGGAGGCCGGGCGGGGGCCTATGATATAACATTTACGTGGGAGGAAATAATGTAGGGGTTGAGAATCCTTGGGGCTTAGGGGGTGAATGAGATTCATGATAGAATACAGAAGAATGCTTACACTAATAAACAGCAGTTATAATTGATCCGTACAGGGGTTAGGCTTAATTGAGGATATGGCTCTTGACAGAATTGATTGGAAGAAAACAATTCTTGAGGGTACTCCAAAAATTAGTATAAAGGTTTTGTTTGTCAAATGTTTTAGGCTAAATTATGAGATTTTAGTCTATTTGAAGCCATGCCCTTGCAGGACACCGGAACTTCAGTGGACACCCTTTGGGTATATGCATACACTTATTGAAATGTGACTCAATTATATAATATGTGCTTTAATTTAAACCACTTTCGTACACATCTGGGACGTATACCCTACACCTCACACACTCTTATTGAAATTTGTTAGACACGGGTCAAGTTCGTCTCTGCACGTGCCCAGTTTAAAAGTATGCTTTTAAAGGTGTGTGTATACATATGTGTGTCTCCAAGTACCCTACTTTTAACAAATTTGTATATCCCGCATTTGTACCTGCAACATTGCCTATCTGTGTCAGTTAGTCCAGAGTTTTAAAAAAAATTGTTTTATTGTAGCACTTAAATTAACTTGCTACTTTTGAATTGTCTAATTCTTGTACAAACAATCAGGGCAAAGTATATAGTTGGAACAGTTAAAGCCCTGCAGGCAAAGCCTGGTGGAGGTGCAGAGTGGCTTACGTCTCTTCGTGGTCGGGAGCTCAATGAGGTGATTGATGCCCTCTGTACTTTGCCTGGAGTAGGACCAAAAGTTGCTGCCTGCATTGCTCTGTTCTCCCTCGATCAGCATCATGCAATTCCTGTTGATACTCATGTGTGGCAGGTTAGCTTTTTGTCATGTATCTACACTGTTTTTCCGAAAGACACCCTTTTGGTTTGTGCGAGCTTCATTTTTAAAATTCTGAAAATGCCTTCATAATTGGTGCCGCGGGGGGGGTAATAATGCTACACATGAAAAAAATTAGTGGAAATGCCTTCAAGCTTGGAAAAATACACCAAAAGAAAATTTTAACTGTTTGTTCTCTTGAAATTTTGACTATGGCACTCCACCAGATTCCGTGTCATGCACACATCATGGACACACCTGAATACTAGTATCATCTAGTGAAAACTTAAAATATATTCCAGATATGATGCTTTGACCCTAGAATGTCACATGTTATAAATTTTATCAGTGTCAACACTCAACTAGAAGGGCTATCAGATATCTAACCCTTATAATTGGAAAGCGATGTATTTCTTTTAGGAAAGACGGCTATATATCTACATGTTGCATGTTGATTTCCTCATTGAATTTGGTGTTACTGACATAAGGCTAAATTTCACAGAAACTGCCATCAATTTGGGCCTCTTGAGAGTATTTTGCACAAAACTGCCACAAATGTTTTGATTGGAGGAACTACCATGAATCTTTTCACCACACTATTCTTGGTGACTATTAGGGCAAGTTGTCCTGTTCTTTGCACTGACATGTTCTGGATAATTTTGCTCTTATGTGCTTCATATATTTTCTATATTGCTTTTATGAACTTTGCTAGCTCATAGATGTATACAAAGGTAGTTCAGACCTTTCGTCTGAGTCTTAGACCCATTATCAACGATTTCTAGTAGTTCATCGTATTTTTCACACTTGAAAGCTCATGGTAGTTTTCTCTAATAAAAAGAAAGTTTATGGTAGTTTTGTGAAATTTACCGCAGATATTTGTGAGGGCTCTTCATGTGGATGTTGACCTAAAAATTACAGTTTTGTTATGCCCTCTTATGTAGATTGCGACCAGGTATCTACTGCCAGAGCTTGCAGGCAAGAGTCTAACACCAAAGCTATGCGGTCAAGTTGCTGAAGCATTCGTGTCGAAATTCGGGAACTATGCTGGTTGGGCACAAAATGTGCTTTTCATTGGCGAGTTACCTTCTCAAAAGGCTCTTGTTGCTACTGTGGAAGAGACCAAATCTTCTAAGAGCAAATCTTCGAAGAGGAGAAGAGTGACAAGCAAAGCGGCCGTGCAGGTTTTGGTGGAGAGCGGGTAAATCACAAGGTAGGAGTCTGTGTACCTGTACCATTGGTGGTGGTTGTGTATATCAGTTTCTCATTTATCAAACATTTCATCACGTGGTTCTCAGATGGATATGGCCTCAACAAAATCTGCTCTAGTGAACTGGAAATTATTTACAATCTAAGAAAGAATTTTGGGAATTCATGCCATTTGGAAGGATATTTTTGTTGTCCGATTGAGATTCTTTTCAAAGAAATGGAATCACTGCTACCGTTGCTGGAACCGTATTATAATCTAGGAGCCCAAACGCTTGGAGGCATTTGGTTAAACTGCAATTTGTCTTTTATTATTATGACTATTTTATTTCTATTGGGATGTGAAAAATCTGTATGATACGAGTGATACATGCTTGATTTCATTTGTAACAAAGTGCATACTGGCTAACTTAATTTGTACTCGAGAAAAAATGAGATTCAGAATATTTTGAGAATTTTGCTTGCAACATCCAGCGAAAGACGTCATTGTACAATATTTACAATTGCATTTGACATTAGAAATGTGATTCATCCAACAAAACTGACGAGTTTAGCATTGATACTAAGAAGAAGCAAAGATAGTTGATCTGAAATGGGATGATCTTTCTATCAGTAAAATTAAGACGAAATACTTCTAACGAGTACAACTTATACATCCCTCCAGTTATTCTTCAATTCTACACTCAGACCATCTAACTGCTATTCCCTTCGGCTGCCAATATCACTTTCTTCAACCTTGAAGACCTCCACATATTTCTGAATGAAAATAATACCAACCGAGTTTATATAATTTACAAATTACACTAAAATTGGTAAAAATAAACTACAGAACGCTACAAGAGTACAACACTGAACATAGTATTCCACCATCCAAGTTCTCTCAATTGTTAACCTGTATTAGAATTGTTTCCGGATGAGGATCTCAACAACGGATGATGATTCGAAGTAGAGGCATTCGTTAGGCCAGAATTAAAAATCATACTCTGAGAGGGTCCAGAAGAGGACGGGTTAATCGCTGACAGAGGCAAGCGAGGGCCAAAACCGTACATTTGCTGTCTCTGCATGAATTGCATATGAGGATGGCTATTTTGAGGAATGCTGTTACCGAATGCTGCAGGTGATATGTTTGGTTGTCCAGCTGAGGTTGGCATAGTTGGTGCACGTGTGCTCGTGTTTGTTGTGTTCATCGCCATTGCTGCTCCTGCTGCCGATGGCCCTGCTGCGGTTGGTAGAGTGGTTCCTGGTGCAGTGAACCGCGTTGACATCATTCTGACCCGTTCAGTTGAAAGTCTCTGTCTTGTTTTCTCTACTTGTTCACATTCCTTCATTAGTAAGGTTTCTACTTCGGCAAATTGCTTCAGCTTCAGCTCTAGCCTCTTTAGCTGCACAAGGTTGAAAAAGAGTTGAAGAATATCAGAGTAATATCAGAACCGAGGTATATGCATTGTATTCATCAAGATCCCATGAAGTTATATCTTGTATTGACATTTACAGGTAGTGCTTATAAAACTATGCGGAACATGTAGGAGGCAACCAAATTATCGAAATGTAATAGAACTTAGCAGTATAGGATACCATCAAGGCAGACATTTATCGAAATGTAATAGAACTTAGTATAGGATACCATCAAGGCAGACTTCTTATCCAAAAAATTGTATAGGGGGCGAGGATTTTGCTATAACGGCAGTTATTAATTAAATAGAACCCAGTAAGAATTTATGCCTCAAAACCCAGCTTGGACACGAGTCCACTGAATGGTGTAAGATACAATGGTCACACCGTCAGATGAATATGACCAACAGAAAGGGTCAGTATATTTGATTAATGGTCATACTGTCAGATGTATATAGTTAATATACCTATAATACTAAATAAAAGCAGATCTATTTATCAGCAAAAAGTTGTCAACAATTGGCGCTTGTATCCATAGATGACATATATTTTGACTTGTGTCACTCTGATCGTGTATACAAAAAAACAAGGAACATTTTCTCTAAATTATGTCCAACTCATCCCAGCTGATAAGAATCCAAACCCATTGAAGTATACAAGTTCCAAATACATCTTCTGCACCCCGGGCTGATTTATTAAAAAAAATCTGAGAAAATATTTTAATATTCAACAGATGCCAACAATTTCTTACATGCAAAGAAAGGAACCCCCCCCCCCCCCCCCCGACCAAACCCAACACAAAGGGGGGGGGGGGGGGGTAGGTTT
>BQKN01062870.1:139354-149939 GCA_022839385.1 Asparagus kiusianus | reverse complement strand
TATTCGGAATTCGAACATTGATTTCTTGTTTATCAGCGACCGGGTTATCCCTAAGAATACCCCTGTGTGGTATTCTTCCGGGAACTTCCCGGTACCTCATTTCTTCTGAGGATACTAAGGATAGTATCTCTTCAGGAATTTGCCATTTATTGGCATCATGAGCCGGTCACCATCTTTGGTGGCTAGGCGATATGCGCCGTTCGAGTAGACTGTTTCCACTACAAACGGTCCTTCCCATTTGGGTTCAAATTTGCCTTTCTTCTTGGAATTAAGGATCATAGGACGTTTCTCAGTTAAGACCAAGTCCCCTTCCTTAAAACTCCTTTGTCGAACCTTTTTGTCGAAGGCTCGAGAAATCCTGGCTTGGTAAAACTCAATGTGCTGTTGAGCTTCCAGGCGCTTTTCATCGAGCATCTCGAGTTCTTCGAGACGCTTCTGATGCTGTTCTTCGGTCGTCATCTGGGTTGCAAGAGCGATGCGAAGAGATGGAATTTGAACTTCCAGAGGGAGAACGGCTTCACATCCATACACCAATGAGTATGGGGTGGCGCCAGTCGGGGTACGCACCGTGGTACGATAGGCCCATAAAGCTGCGCCGAGCTTGTCATCCCAATCTCGCTTGTTATTTTTCACAAGCTTTGACAAGAGCTTTATGATAGTCTTGTTGAAGGCTTCAGCTAATCCGTTTGCTGTGGGATTATAGGCCGTTGACGAGATGTCCTGAATTTTGAACTTTTCGCAGAACCTTATGAAGGCGTTGCTGATAAATTGAGGACCGTTGTCATGTATGATTCGTCTTGGAACACCATGTCTGTAGATGATATGGTGCTTGATGAATGCAATGACGTTGCTCGTCTTGACTTCTCTGAGTGGAATTGCTTCAGCCCATTTAGAGAAGTAATCAGTGATTGCCAGGATGAACCGGTCACCTTTGACTGACGGAGGATTTATAGGACCAACAATGTCCATTCCCCAGGTCTCGAACGGCCACGACGTAACGGAAGGATGTAGATGTTCCGGAGGCTGGTGCATGTAATTCGCGTGTACCTGACACGCGTGACACTTCCGGGCGTATACGATTGCCTCGTGCATCATGGAGGGCCAAAAGTATCCCATTCTCCTGATGCGATCATAGAGCTTGGGACCAGGTTGGTGCGCGCCGTACTCTCCTTCATGTGCCTCTTTAAGCACTTCTTCAGCTTCTTTGGTTGATAGGCAACGTGCCAGCATGCCATCATACCCCCTACGGTATAGCGTTCGATTCTCCGTATTATAGTAGAATCTCGGAGCTCTTCGTCTGATCGACTCTCTCTCCTTCACGTCTTCTGGCAAGATTCCGTGTAGGACGTAGTCGATAATGGGGAAGCACCAATCCCGGGGCTCAAACTCAGCCTGAGTTGTGTGCGCCTCCTGAATCTCTTCTTCCCTGCCATTTTCATCGTGAAGCGGCACTAAGAGTTGGTGAGTTCCTACCGTAACAAATTGCTCTGTTCCGGGTGGCTGTGCCAGGGATACAGCTAAAGCTGCTAACGCATCTGCGTAGGTGTTCTGCAACCGCGGAACGTGCTCGATGAAGAATCCTTCAAACGACTCCGCTAGCTCCACCGCCATCTTGTGATAAGGAATTAAATCCTGACTTCGGACTTCGTATTCCCCTTGGACTTGTTTGACTATCAGTTGAGAATCACCGAAAGCTTTGAGATACTCAACTCCCAGCTCTTTGGCGAAGTTGAGTCCTATAATCAGTGCGTTGTACTCTGCCACATTATTCGAGCATGGCTCGGTTAATGAGTAGGCTCGAGGCATCACATGTTTTCCTGGGGAAACTAGGACCACTCCAACTCCGGAGGAGACCTTCGAACATCCAGAAGCACTTGTGGCATTAGCTGCCCGTGAAGCGCCATCGAAGTACAAACGCCACACTTGTTGATGTGAAGTTGCGTTGACTTTGTGGGTTTCATCAGGTAAATCGTCATATATCTCGGCGGCGTCCGTCGTTGGATTAGATGCCAGGAGATCGTAGATGGCCTGTCCTTTTACTGACTTCTGCTGTTTGAAGTGCAGATCGTATTGGGACAAGAGTAAAGCCCACTTCGCTAATCGCCAGCTCATGGAAGCCGGTTGAGTCATGAACACTCGGACCGAGTTAACTTTGGAGATGACATATATGGTCTGTCCGACCAAGTAATGCCGCATCTTTTGGATGGCGAACACTAGGGCGAGGCATTCTCTCTCAATCATGGGATATCGAGATTCTGCGCCTACCATGGTTCGGCTTAAGTAGTATACCGCCTGCTCGTGACCGTTATCGTCATCTTGTGCAAGCAATGCACTTAATGAGTGGCTCGTCGCCTTGACATAAATCAAGAACGGTTTGCCCGATTTCGGTGCAACGAGTACGGGAGGTTTCGAGAGATATTCTTTGATACTCTCGAACGCCTTTTGACAGGCCTCGTCCCATACGAATGACACGCCCTTCTTTGTGAGCCTGGAGAACGGTTGGCATTTCCCCGAAAGGTTCGAGATAAATCGACGGATATAAGCCAATCGCCCTTGCAGTCCTCTGAGCTCTTTGAGGTTCCTCGGAGGTTGCAATTCATTGATCGCCTTCACTTTATCCGGATCAATGTGAATACCTTTGGTGGTGACGACGAATCCCAGGAATTTGCCACTGGACATTCCGAGGAAAGACTTGGTAGGGTTCATCTTCAACTGATGGGCCCGCATCAAGTCGAACATGGTCTTCAAGTCTTTGATGTGATCATTCTTATCACGACTTTTCACGACCAAATCGTCCACGTAACACTCGACCGTCTTTCGGAGATGTTCCTGAAAGATCTTCGACATAGCTCGCTGATATGTAGCTCCTGCATTCTTCAAGCCGAAGGGCATGACTGTGTAGCAGAAGACACCGAGAGGCGTTCTGAATGCGGTGTGCTTCTCATCATCCGGATGCATCTTTATCTGGTTGTAACCAGAGAAACCATCCATAGAGGACATCCTCTCGAACCCACACGTGTTGTCGATGATAACATCCGTGATGGGGAGAGGAAAGTCATCTTTTGGGCAAGCAGCATTGAGGTCCCTGAAGTCAATGCATATCCGGATCTTCCCGTTCTTCTTTAGGACCGGAACAATATTGGCAAGCCATTCGGGATGTTGCTCCTCTCGGATAAATCCCGAATCAACGAGCTTTTTGACTTCAGCTTCGATTGCTTCCATCATTTGCGGACGAAACCGTCGTTGTTGTTGTTTGACTGGTTTGACGTCCGGTTTAATGTTGAGGCGATGCACTGCTACGTTTGGGTCGAGACCTGGCATGTCTTTATAATTCCAGGCGAACACGTCGATGTACTCCCGGATAAGAGAAATCAACTCCTCCTTCTCTTCAGGTAGGAGGCTGTCGTTGATGAATATTGGCTTCGGATTTTCTTCGCTGCCCATATTCACCTGAACGACTTGGTCTTCGGTAGGAGGCTCTCTCTGCTCGAACCGGTCGCCATACTGCATGCTTAAGTGATGAACCCACGGGTCTTCCCATGTCGGCATCTCATCATCTTCTTCTATTGTTGAAGGATCAACCGCGGTCATGTTCGACATCAGCTTTTTGAACATTTCACCAAGACTATCGTCGGAATCCCAACCCGAAGAGTCGGAAGAATATCCCTTCCTAGTCTTGTTAGCAATTTGGTCAATGATTTGCCAGCCACATTCATCATCCGATGAGACATAGCCTAGACCTCTTTTGTGGCGATAATAATCATCGGGTTTTCCCTTCGGTACATAGGCCATCCGGGGTGGAACCCGTGGACCTCGACCAAAGAAAAGACCCTCTCCGAGCTTGAAGTCATACCCGTGCCTTTCCATCATGTTGCGCGCTTTCGCATCGTATCTGGATAGATGACGGGCCGGTTTATCATCGTCGTCTTCCTCTTCCATGAAGTGGTCGGGTATCGGAGATGCTCTTCCTTTGCCGTAGACGACCTCCTTTCCACCCCCAATCCCGGCGGGGATGATGAGCGTTGTTCCGCAAGGGTTGTGTACCTGTTTCTTCGTCAAACAAAATGATTGAAGAGGCATATACAAATCAGGGTTAGCATAGAGTTCATTAGTGATATCATCGAGACCCGTCGAGTACTCTAAATCATCGTTTATTGATAGTTCTTCGGCAAGTTGCCAATTACAACTATCTTCCGATGATTCGTCATCGTCAAGATTGATTACAATGGGTACAATGTCGTTTAAAACAAAACCGCCATCATAATCAAACCCTGGTTCGGTATCAGCTTCATCACCGCTGTCCGTTCCTTGGGCCGATGGTTCAGTATCGGATTCAGCGCCGTATAAAAGGGAATCGGTGAAATAATTCTCCAATCCCTTGAACGGTTGCTTATCCGCGACCACCGTCTTGACTTCATTATCTGTACCCACATATTTGAGGCACTGATGTAGAGTTGACGGGACTATAAGGTTACCGTGGATCCAAGGTCGACCCAACAGTAAATTATAGGAAGTTTCCGCGTCAATCACGTAGCATGTTACTTCCGACTTCAAATCCCCGATCTGGCATTTGATTCGGATCTTCCCCAAGGGTTTGGACCCGCTGGTGTTGAATCCATAAATCGTCGTGCCAGTGGACGCTAATTTGCTAGTCGGGATTCCGAGATGATGCATCAATCGGAATGGCATGATGCTAACAGCGGAACCCGGATCGACTTGGATCCGGTTGACAACGCTGGAGCCAATATGCCCGGTGAAGTACAACGGCCTATCATGATTTGAATTCTTCGTCTGCATATCTTCCTTGGTGAAGGAGATGCAGGGAAAGTGATGAGCCGCCAAATTGCATTGTTGAGCTGATGATTCTGGTTCTTCAGGAGATGGCTTGATGCGAGTCAAGAAGGCTTCTGAATCACTCAAGGCTTCTTGTAGTGCTTTCCGTGTATCCTTCGACAACCGCAGCAACTCGTATAGAGTTATCATGGCCGGGATGTTGGCCAATTGCGCCATAATGTCGAAGTGTGGTGAAGAGCTTGCATTCCCCGGTTTGTCTCGCCCAATTGGATGATTGAATCGAGACTGCCTCGGGTTCTGAACTTCTTGACGTAGAGGCTCTTTTCCCTTATCCTTCTGTGGGATTCTTTCCGTAGCCACCGCGGGTGTTGGGGGAATTGCTGGAATTCCCAACTCCGCCAGTGTCTTGGAAGGTGGGGTTTTGGTACCCAACTGCTCGGTAGCATCCGGATACTTGAAATGATACTCGTTCCCGCTCCGGGTTACAAAAGCTTCTTGCTCGTCTTCAGAAAGCGGGAAGGTTGGAATTTTGTCGTCATCCACCCCCGGTATAGCAGAGGCTCCGTAACAAGATTTGCCCTTCCTCTTTGACTTCTTCTTGTTCTTTGTGGAAGAGGTCCCGGCCCATTGCTTATCCGTGATCAAATCCGAATGAACCCACAAGATCTCGCCATTCGGGACTGTGTGTGGCACAAGCCCTTTCTGACGCTGTTGGTGCGGATCATCATTCACCGTCTTCACCGCCGCTTTGATCACCGACTCGTGTTGGAACCAACTCGAGGGAACAGATCCAAAGCTAATGGATACGGTGTTTGCACCCACCTTCTTCTCTTTGGGCTGCTTCATGGTGATAACCCCAACATCAATTAGAGCCTGAATTTTATCTTTGAGAGCGTAGCACACCTTGGTAGGATGGTGCACCGCTCGGTGGAATGCGCAGTATTTCGGATCGTTGACCCTCTTGGCATCTTCTTGATCCTGAATCGGCGGCAGCTTGATCTTGTTGTTCTCCACGAGGTATTTAAAAATACCCGGGATTTCATCCTCTTTGAATGAGTAGACTTTTGGGAATCTCGGCTCCCCAACCTTTTGCTTTTGGGGCTGTTGCTGCCACCTGGGTTGTTGGGGCGCCCTCTGCTGCTGCTGTTGCGGCTGTTGTGGCTGTTGCGGCTGCTGCGGCTGTGCTTGTACCTCAAAGACTTGATTTGCGACCACCGCATTTGCATGCGCCTTCCCTTTACCCTTGGGGGTAAAATTTGGTTGCGGGGCATTATTGGGTATTTGCCCTCTCTCCGCTTTCTTCCTCTTGAGGAATCGCTCGGCTCGCTCTCCTCTCATCTTCAAATCCTTCCAGGTTTTGGACGGCGCCATTCCCATGGCTTCGAGGATGTCGAGCGTGAGGTTGTTGTGGCAAGTCTCAAGAATGAAATCTTCGCTAACCGGATCCCTACAATTCATAGCCTTGTTCCGGAATCTTTTCACGAAGTTTTCAACCGTCTTGCCGTTCTTTTGCTTTTCATCGAACAGCGTGCCGATTGAAACCTCGGTGTCATCATCAAAGAAATTGGTTAAGAACATGTCCTCCATGTCATCCCAGCCATTGATGCTTCCAGGCTTGAGACGGCGATACCAATCGAAGGCAGCTCCGCGAAGAGTGCCGACGAATGACCGCACCATGAGGGGCTCATTTCCGGAAATGATTCCTAAATGAGACTTGAAGTAGATTAAATGCTGGGTAGGGGAACCCTTCCCATCAAATGGCGTAAAGTTAATTAGATTAAACTTTGCCGGATATGGGATTGATTCCCACTCCCTCGGATAGGGGCAGGGTATACCAGACCTTTTTACCTCTTGAGCACTCATCAATGCGTTGATTTTGCTCTCCAGGTCCTTCATCTTCCTGTCCTCACTCGTCTCGGTCTTCGAGTGGCTTCGAGGTGAGGTGACATGGTCCTCTTTTGCATTATCTTCTGCGGGACCACCCCCAGTGTTGGTATTGACGGGAGGGATGTTGACATTATCCGCTTCCCGCTCATGCTCCTCTGGATTGCGTTGACTCGGTTCTCCTTGGTGAACCGTCATTGCCGCGATCTGTTGGTCGTGCATCTCCCTCATCCGCTGCATGGCCATCTCCATTTCAAATTTGAAGCTCTCCTTTTGCTTGGCCAGGGCTTCTTCAAGTATCTTCGACACTTGTTCGGCGCTGATCATGAGCGATTCATAAGGTCGGCCCGCACTTGAAGTTGTGTCGTCGGATGCGACGGCGGAGCAGGTATCAGAATCAGCATCGGATTCCTCTTCTTCTAGGGAAAGTCCCTTGTGTACTCTTGGGTAATTCTTTCGTTTGATGGTTCCTGACCACAACCACGTCATGCATCGGGATGCCTCGGCAAGCTGATCCAAGTTGAGACGTGGTGTTGATCCCCCTCTGCCGGTCATGTTGACTGACACTTTCGAGTATTCATCCTCTCGGCGGAGCGATTTCTTCTTGTGGAAACGCTTCGGCTTGGAGAGTCTCTCGAACACCGAGATTCTTGTTGGGGTCTGAGCACAGCAACACTCGGACAGCACTGCCTTAATAATGTTGGCACACGGGCAGTGGGACTCCATATCCTGCATGTATCTCTTTCGAGATTTTTCTACACCCCCAACCCTGTAGTACAGCTCATTAGCTTAATAGCTGGAGCAACCTACAGAGTGTTGGTAGGTGTCCCTCGGTATAACACGCTCATCCTCAGACGAGTGTGTTTCCCTTTGGGAATGCAAAACATGGTTAGATTTTTCAAGAGTGGCCCGTTCAATTTTACGCTTTTGGGAGCGTAGAAACCGAACGGGCTCTTTCAGTTCGACTCGCAACTCAGTGCGGTCAGTGATAGGGGCTTTCCCTTTTTCATCTTTCTTGGGGGGATTGATTCGACCCCCGGTCTGGTTTTTAACTTGGGGACCTTTCAATGGTCCCAGCCGTTCTTTGACGGGTATTCTTCCTCGGTTCTCCGGTAAGGGACCGAGGCGACTCGTCAAAGGAACCTGGGATCTTGAATGATCCCCTTTTTTACCTGGCCCTGTTGAGGGTGTCGGTACAGGAGGAGTAGGCTCTGATTTGGTTGAACTCTGGGCGATAATCTTGCCCTTCTTTGCTGGAAGTGTTGGTGTCGATTTAGGAACCCACACCGATTTGCTTGTAGACGGTGTTTTGACCACCGTTTCTCGCTGCATCTCCTCTGCCTTCTTCAGGAGGAGCCGGGCATGTGCGAGTAGAGCGCGGCGCTTCTTGATTCGCTCCTCGAGCGTGGAGCGGTTCCTCTTGACGCGGATCCACTCGCTTGCTTCTGCTTTGGAGGGGAGGTTGATTGCTTGCCGTTGTTCTTGTCGCTGCCTCGACTTCAGATCCTCTGCATAGCGCACTCCATCTTTCGACTCCTTAGCCCTGGCGAGCTGTTGAGCGAGGCGTTGGCGGCGTCTTTGGATCGCCCTTTTTGATGGAGTTGGAGCAGCATCACCCATTGCTTTTGGTGCTGTTGGATCTACGTTCTTGACCACACTGATCGACGCAAGGCCGTTGTGTGGTGCAAGTGTAGCAGCAGCGACGACGGGGTCTTGAATTGAGGAGTTGGAGATCCCGCAAGCCCTTTTTGGAGATGGGTTCTTCCTGCGCCGATGCGGAGAGGCAGATCTGGAGGAGGAGGAGGAGAGGTACTCTTCATACTTCTGCTGGTCGAACTCGTACTCGCTCTCTTCATTCACCCGGATCTTGAAGGCCGGTTGCGTCACTCCGATCTCGGCAGCGAGGTCGGCGGCTCCCACTGTGGTCGCCAGCTTGTTTCCGGTAAAAGTTGCTGTTTTCATTGATGTTCTCTTTTTCGAGATCTGTTACAACTTTGAGCGTTACAACAGGGTAAAATGAAAACAAAGGTATTACAACTTTAACGAAAATAAACACGAGATCCCGGTTTGGTACGGTCTCGCTTGCGTGGGTTGTTGGCCTGTGACGGGGACGTCGATATCCGTGGACCGCCGACTCTTCAAGATCCTTTCCGGGAAAATCCGGCAGAGTTTCGTCTATCCGCAGAGGGATATAGAAACAGAACTTCGTCGATCCGCGTGAGATCTAGAAGTTATAAGCGTATATCTCGGCTAAAACGAGATAATAGCTCTTCTTAGTGTCGCCTGCGAAGGGCAACACCAAGGAAAAGGATGGGTGAATGAAGGGGGCTGATGAAGAACGCCTTACTCCGTGCTCCGGCAGGGCTTCGCCGCTATCTTGCAGACTCTGACTCCTCACTCCGGCAGGGCTTCGCCGCTCTCTTGCAGAACAATCCTTGGCTAAGATAATTCAGCCTTGAATTGAGAGCAAAAATCAAGAGCCCCTCACAAAGGAGGCCAAGGGGGCTATTTATAGCCACAAGGAGAGGGGGGGGCTGATGTGAGACACCCCCTAGGGGGTGTCTCGGCCCTGGCCGAGACACCCCTGGGGTGTCTTGGCTTTGCCAAGACACCCCTCGGGTGTCTCGGGCCTGCCGAGACCCATTTGGGTGTCTCAACGCAGTCCGAGGCTGTGCCGTTGTTCTGCCGTTGTCCTGCCGTTGACTCGCCGTTGACTTTTCGTCCGAACTCGGATTTGAGTGATTTCAGATGCGTTGGAATCGTGATGGCGAGCTCTGTAGGCCCCAATGGTTGGATTATCCGTGGGGTGATCGGGGCACAGCAGGCGTTGGTCCAATTGCGGTGATCGCGGGGTTTTCGGTCAACCCGTATCCTCGTGATTCTGACATTCTGTCGGATCACGTCATCCGTCGGTTTGCTTCAGTCGCTCGCCGGCGTCATTTGAGCTCTTGTGAACTGGGTAGTGACGTTCGATCGTCGATCGTTAACACCGAGCTGTGAGTGGGGACCTATCGGCAATTTTCGATGCCTACAGCGATGTTTACTCAGATGAAAACGCGTCAGACAGACGAACGCGTTATACCTAAGAATCCACGTAAACAGCCGATAGGTTACTTCGACCGCAACGTCGATGAATTGTACTATCGGGGTGGGGGTACGAATAAATCTCAAAAGAGAAGTACCCGGAAAGCAGACTCTCACTGTCCGTGTACCAAACTTATCAGGGCATTTTTATCGGCATGTAGCTGCCCCAAGGCCGCTCCGCGGAGGGTCTCGGTATTCGAAAAGATCTCTAACGGAGCGACTAAGTCCAAGCCAAGGCGTCTCCGTAAGGAACGATCGGCCGTTCAAGTTGACGAACTCCCAGAAGTCACAGTGAATGTGGCTGATAAGGAAAAGTCGGTTCGACCTTCTAGCTACGACCCGCTTATATCGCATCGTCTAACCCGGTTACGATCAGGGACCAATAGGCGAAAGAATTACCAAAAGATGCAAAAGGGACTTTCTTTGGAAGATGAGGTGTCAGATGCTGGTTCAGATTCTTGCTCGGCTATAGCGTCCGATGACACGGCATCGAGTGCGGGACAATCCTACGAATCATTTATAATCAGTGCCGAACAAGTAACCAAGATGCTTGAAGAGGCCCTGACTAAGCAGAAGGAAAGTTTCAAGTTCGAGATGGAGATGGCCATGTAGCAGATGAGAGAGATGCATGACCAGCAAATCGCGGCATTGACAACTCACCAAGGAGAACCCGGTCGTTGCAATAATCCGAATCAAGATGGGAATGAACGGGAAGAGGATAATGTCAATATCCCTCCTGTCAATAACAGTAACGGAGGCGGTCCCTTGGATGATAACTGTAGGCTGTCTAAAAATCACAATGGAAAGCTGACCCTCAATGGAA
>BQKN01062870.1:104827-139344 GCA_022839385.1 Asparagus kiusianus | reverse complement strand
GTCAACATTTCTTTCTTGTCTTTTTACATCAAATTTCCAACAAACAATAACATGAAGGAGGACCACGTTACCTCTCCCCGAAGCCACTCGAAGGCAGATGCGAGTGAAGATAAGAAAATAAAGGATTTGGAGAGCAAAATCAACGCGTTGATGAATGCTCAAGAAGTGAAGAGGTCCGGCATACCATGTCCATACCCAAGGGAGTGGGAATCAATTCCATATCTGGCAAAGTTCAATTTAATCAACTTCACGCCGTTTAATGGAAATGGTTCCCCTACTCAGCACTTAATATATTTTAAGTCTCATTTGGGAATAATTTCTGGCAACGAGCCCTTGATGGTTCGGTCATTCGTTGGCACCCTTGGCGGGCCTGCCTTTGATTGGTACCGCCGTCTCAAGCCTGGAAGCGTCAACGGTTGGGAGGACCTGGAGAGCATGTTCCTCACCCATTTCTTTGATGATGATGTCGAAGTATCAATCAGAACACTCTTCGATGAAAAACAGAAAGACGGAGAGTCGGTGGATACCTTCATCAAACGCTTCCGTAATCAGGCAATAAACTGCAAGGATCATGTCACGGAGGAGTTCGTCTTGCAAACATGTCATAACAACTTGTCTATTAACATCTTGGACGTTATGGGAGTAGAGCCGCTTAATACCTGGAAAGAGTTGAAGGTGCGTGGAGAGCAGGTCGAACGCTTCCTCAGAAGAAGGAAGGTCGAAAGAAGCCAACCGATGGCTAACCTTCTGAACCTCGAGTCTCCTTTCCAACTAGAGATAGAATATAAAATTCTTCCTCTTCGGTGTCGGGAGATAGAATATAAAATTCTTCCTCTTCTTTTTTTTTTCAGTCCGTCTTTACCCTGAGAAAAGACACAATTCTCAACTTCCAATCCGTGCGCTTTGTGCACGGGAAATTTTATCTCAACTCCTAAATAGAGATAAGCCTACACCTAACACGCGTTGCCGGTTTAGTCTTTCACCAATTGAAAAAAGACACCAGAATCCAGTCTGGGGAATTTTATCCCGAAGCCTAAGCAGGGATAAGCCAACGCCTAACACGCGTTGCCGGTTTAGTCTTTCACCGATTGAAAAAGATACCAGAGTATAATTCTGGGGACTTTCATCCCAAATCCTAAGTAGGGATGGGTCAACGCCTAATACGCGTTGCCGGTTTAGTCTTTCACCGATTGAAAAAGACACCAGAGTACAATTCTGGAGACTTTCATCCCGAATCCTAAGTAGGGATGAGTCAACGCCTAATACGCGTTGCCGGATGCCATGATCCCGTAAGAAATGGCGAAGTCTATGTATTCAAAATCATAGCATTAAGTCTAAGAGAAGCAATTCTCTTAGCACAACGTTACATGTGAAACGGGTTTTAATAATTCGCATGCTAGCCCGATTCAAACGGTAATCGGTAAAGGCACGTCAAACCCGTTGATGGCTAGAGGTTTGCCAAAAATCCCAAAGTCTATGTCTAACACGCATTGCTGGTTAGTCTTTGACCGTAAAAAGGACAAAAGACCACATATTCAACATTGTGGCAGGTTGTTATTAATAACACCATAATCCGTGCCTCACACGCACGGGGAATTTTATCCCGAAGCCTAAGCAGGGATAAGTCAACGCCTAACACGCGTTGCCGGTTTAGTCTTTTACCGATTGAAGAAGACACCAGAATCTGAGTCTGGGGATTTTTATCCTGAATCCTAAGTAAGGATAAGTCAGTGCCTAACACGCGTTGCCGGGTAGTCTATTCCCGTGAGAAAGACGAAGTCTATGTATTCAATGTCGTAGCACTAAAAGAGTTAACTCTTTTAGCACAACGTTATGTATAGAACGGATCTAAACAATCTGCATGCTAGCCCGACTCAAACGATAGTCGGTAAAGGCTCATCAAACCCGTTGATGGCTGAGAATTTGCCAAAAATTCTATAAGTACGAGTCATCGATGCATCAGCTCTGTTAGTTGGTCTCGTGACTCGATTATCCAACAACATTAAAATAAGATCCTCAAATGCAGATGAATCAGCTTTAACAGTTAGTCCTGCAGCCCTGACATTTGAGACCGCTATGCTCCAATACCTTAAGAGCTTAAACTGTGTATACTCCAGCAAACGTACGAGTATAAACTGTGTTAATGGCGATCCGAAACCCTAGGTCAACGCCGGTCAACGCGTAACCCTAGGTCAACGCTAGTCAACGCGTTGCGACCAAAAAGTCAACGTACGACGTTCAAAACCCTAAGGGTAACGCCGATCAACGCATAACCATAGGTCAATGCTAGTTAACGCGTTACGACAACATTCGACGTTCGAAACCCTAGGGTCAACGCCGGTCAATGCGTAACCCTAGGTCAACGCCAGTCAACGCGTTGCGATAAAAAGTCAACATACGGTGATCTGAAACCCTAAGTCGACACAATGTGACAGAGATAGTCAGTTCAAAATCAACTCAATGACACGAGCCAAACTCAACTCACTGGTGGTAGACTCGAGACTCCGACGACGGCCAGGCGATAAACGCAGCGCCGGAAGAACTTCGGCTATTCGTCAAAGCAATAAATAGACCGTAAATCAAAGGAGCCAAGAGTTGAAACTAATTATAGGTCCTTTACGCCGACTAAAGGCTGGATCAATCACATCCAAAGTATTCTGGCCTCTTCTATAAAAGAAACGAGTCTGGAACGCTTTGGAGGGGGTATCTGTAGGCATCGAAAATTGCCTATAGGTCTCCACGAACAGCTCAGTATTAAGGAACGACAATGAACATCGCTATCTGGTTCACAGGAGTTCGATTGACGTCGGTGAACGCTTAAAGTGAATCGACGAACTACATGAGCTGACAGAATTTCGGAATAACGAAGGCACGGGCTAATCGAGAGCCCGCGGTGTTTACAAAAGGAACAACGCCCTTCGTGTCTTGTTCATTCTACAGATAATCCAATCATTGGAGCTGATAGAACTCTTTGTCAGACTTCCAACGCATTTGGAATCACTCAAATCCGAGTTCAGACGAAGAAGTTACAGCAAAAACGGTCAAACGGGTATTGAAAACGTCTCAGAGCTGAACTGAGGCACCTACGGTGTCTCGGCCAAGTCGAGACACCCCAAGGGTGTCTCGGCCAAGCTAAGACACCCCAAGGGTGTCTCGGCTGGGTGTCTCGGATTTTGGGAGACACCCCAAGGGTGTCTCGGATTTTTGGAGACACCCCAAGGGTGTCTCGGATTTTTGGAGACACTCCAAGGGTGTCCCGGATTTTGAGAGACACCCCAGGGTGTCTCCAAGGCAGATTTGGTCCTTAAGATGGTTTTAACCGCTCCGTTATCCCCCCAAGCCTATAAATACAAGCCTTAGGCCTCACTTTTCAAGAGCTGGAATTTTGGAGAATTAGCGAAGCCCTGCCGAATTGAGGAGTGAAGATCCACAAACTTCAAAGAGGAGGAGGAGAGATCAGATCTAGTTCTTCAACACGAGAGAGAGAGAGATTCGTCAGATCTACAACTCACCCGTACCCGATCCTTAGGATTATCCCGTTGTGGTAATTCTAAGAAGAGCAATTATCTCGCTTTTATCGAGATATGCGCTTCTGTTTCTAGATCTCCTCGTGGATCGACGAAGCTCTACCTAATTTTTCAGCAACCAGATCTGATCGGCGGTGGTCTACGGATATCAACGTCCCCGTCACAGGCAAAGATCCCACGTAAGTAGCGGGCAATAAATACCCGTTGCGTTTGTTTGATAAAGTTGTAAATTTTTTTATTTTCATTGTGTAAGGAGATCTTATAAAAAGATCAACTTTTTATTTCATTCGAGTTTATTGTAACGACTAAAGTTGTAATAGATTCGATAGCAATAAAGATAGCAACTTTTACCGCAAACAAAAAGGATTACGTAAGAAAGCGCTTGAGGCGATTTTTGGTAGACATTCTGGAGGTGACGCACATGCCTCTATGTCAGGTATTTTTATTTATTTGTTATATATGTACATTTCTATAAACTATTAACGTGAGTCTAACATTTTTTTTAACATTTATTACACAGGACGAGTAGATGCTACACATGACTCGCAGCCACAGGACACATCACGCGGAGATTCTCCACATGACGTGGAGACACAAGCTGATCCTACATAGCATGCTGAGATACCACCGCCACCGCATGCAGATGTATTGGAGGAGAGGAGATTTGAGCCGTATAGTGCAGCTCTAGAAGCTGCGGCACTACCGCCAGATTCTATTACGGATCAGCGAGTCCACGGTCCGACCAAGGTGAAGGGGGATTGGGATTCTTATCATGATTTGCGCCCTATCGCGCAGCATAGGTACAAACAAGCAAAGCGTAGATGCTTCGAACTGAAAGGTATGAATAGATTTTTATAGTTTATCGGTTATTATTTTAAATTTTAATAGCAAATATGGATTGATTCATTGTTTCATTCGATTCATTGTTTTGCAGGTACCGGGCGACCTCCTAGGCGCGGCCGCAATGCTACCAAGGAATCGAACCTCATCCCTGATATTCATCGGAAAGCCGTGATCCGATGGGAAAACGGAGTGCCTGTTGGGACCTTTGCCAATGCTTTTAACAATTTCCTCGCCTCGCTAGCCAGGAGACATGACTTCTTCAATTTTTTTTGACGTGGAAGTCCTAACAGATTGATGCGCTGGTGGCTTGTTGGAGATATATATGTGTGAGTCATTTATTTTAATTTTCATCATTATTAGTTATTAGTTTATTATTATGTTTAATACACTGATTTGTATCTATTTTTTCTTTATATGCTGAAGTGATTTTTCTTTCTTGATGATAATATTTGTGCCTGGACTTACTGCTTCACGCAAATCAATTTATCATTCAAGAGATGGCGGTTTGAGATGAAGAAAAGATATTTTCTACAAATAACAGAAGATTGGGAGCGATACTGGCATCTTGACGAGCGTGTGGATGGAGTAGATTTTTTTGCACTTTGTGATTATTGGGACACGGCTGAAATTCAGGTATTATTGAAGTATATATTTTTAATTGAGAGTTTGAATTTCTATATTGTTTTGATTTGACATTATTTTGTAGGCTCAAGCTGAAATAGCAAGAGGAACCGCAACGCGCCCCGCAGTTACGAGCATCACGGGGGCTCCAGGTCCTTCAGCCAGCATTATCATCAATTAGAGCTTGAGGTATATAATATATTAGCTTTTAAGTTGTCAAGTTGAGTATAATTTAAGGGTTATGGGTTAATGATATATTTGAATAAAATAGGGAAGGGGAGATCTCGGTCATTTTGCAGATCGTATTCTGACTTCCTGGAGTCCGAATTACGCCGATGAAGAGAAGAAAGCAAAGAATAAGGATCTGGCTGTAAGTAGCAGTTCATTTATATATTCAATTTCATATCAATGCATCATTAGTAAGTCGACTTGCCCGGGTTGTTTTGATATATCGTAGGAGAAATTACATGCCAAGGTACATGAGCAAATGACTCAGTCTCAGGTCTGTTCTAACACTCCTGCCCGGCTAAGTAGAGACGAGGAGGACTCCATCATTAAGACAGTCATTGGACCCAGTAGGAAGAACAGATACCAGTGGAGAGGATCCGAGCAGAGGCCGCACGAGTCTAGTAGCACCTACGAGTCTGCAGCACCACCAGGAACACCAGGAAGCAGACATATCAAGACTCGATGGAGCAGCGGTTAAAAACAATTGAAGATTGGCAGTCATAGCAAACATCATTTCAGCGGCTTGCAGAGGAAGAACGGAGGTGCCCGGAGCAGAGAGAATTGGAGTTCACACAATTCATGTCGACTCTGTCTCAGGAGGCTCAGAGGCATATAGGAGACGTTTTATGTCGGATCAAGTAATATATATACTTTGCTTTTTTAATTAAATGAATTAAATATATATTCTTACTTAGTTATGAATTTTCTTCATGACTAAATGATATCATACGCACTGATACACACTGATACAAACTGTTACACACAAACCCTAACTCTAACCCTAACACAAAGCCCAAAATATATACTTATAATGTTTTTATGTGATGGTGGTGTTGATGGTGCATGAGTGCGTAGTGTTGGTGGTATTGGTTGGTGGGTTGGTTGGTTGGTTGTGGTGTTGTGTTGTGGTGGTCGTTATGTGATTGGTTTATGGGGGGTTTGGTCGTGGTGGGGGAGGAATGGGGATTGGGTGTTGATGGTGGTGATGGAGGGGGAGGGGGTGTGTGTAGAGTGTGATTGGTTGGTGGGTGGGGGCTTTGGTCGTGGTTGAGGAGGGGAGTGGGGATTTGGTTGTGTTGGTGGTTGAGGGGGAGGGATGGGGGAGGGAGAGTATGGTTGGTTGGTGGGTGGGATTGGGGGATTTTTGGTGTTGTTGTTGTTGTTGTTGTGTGATTGTGTTATGTTGTGTTGCGTTGTGTTGTGGTGTGGTGTGGTGTTGTGTTGTGTAGTGTAGTGTGATTGTGGTGATGGAGGGGGAGGGGTGTGTGGAGTGTGATTGAGGGGGAGGGGTAGGGGCTTTGGTCGTGGTTGAGGAGGGGGAGTGGGGATTTGGTTGTGTTGGTGGTTGAGGGGGAAGGGTGGGGGGAGGGGGAGTATAGTTGGTTGGTGGGTGGGGTTGGGGGATTTGTGGTGGTGGTGTTGTTGTTGTGTGATTGTGTTGTGTTGCGTTGTGTTGTGGTGTGGTGTTGTGTTGTGTTGTGTAGTGTAGTGTGATGGTGGTGATGGAGGGGGAGGGGGTGTGTGGAGTGTGATTGGTTGGTGGGTGGGGGCTTTGGTCGTGGTTGAGGATGGGGAGTGGGGATTTGATTGTGTTGGTGGTTGAGGGGGACGGGTGGGGGGAGGGGGAGTATGGTTGGTTGGTGGGTAGGGTTGGGGGATTTGTGTGGTTGTTGTTGTTGTTGTGTGATTGTGTTGTGTTGCGTTGCGTTGTGGTGTGGTGTGGTGTTGTGTAGTGTAGTGTTCTGTTGTGTTGTGTAGTGTAGTGTTGTGTGTTGTTGTGTTGTGGTGTTGTGTTGTTGTATTGTGGTATTGTTTTGTATTGTGTTGTATTGTGTTGTGTTGTTGTGTTGTAGTGTTGGGGAAATTATATTTATATTTGCACTCTTATTAATGGTTACACACCCTTATTAACGTTTGATTTATATTTGCAGGCCGGGACTTCTTCACAAGGTGCAGCCGGGGATAGTCATAATGCAGCTGGTGTTGAGGATGAGGATGATGATGATGATCAGGAGGATTGATTGTAATTAATTGAACTTTGAAAACAATTTCTTGTTTTGTAAAAACAATATTTATTATGTACCTGTCGGGAAACTTTTATTTGTTTTTATTGAAATAAATGTGTGATATATGCGTGAGATTGAATATTATACTGCTGATTAAATAGGTTTTTTAAAATTATTATCAATATTGTACAGGTTTTTTCAATTTTTAAAATATTTTTTTAAAAAATAAATGACTATTTTTAGCGACGGATTTTCTGTTGCCAAATACGTATTTAGCTACAGATTTTCCGTCGCTATATACATATTTAGCGACGAAAAACGTGCATGAAAATAAATACATGTTAACAATTTCGTCGCTAAATATTTATTTAGCGACAGATTTTCCGTTGCTAAATATGTATTTAGCTACGGATTTTCCGTCACTACATACATATTTAGCAACGGAAAATGTGCAAAAAAACAATAAAGATGCCAGTTCCGTCGCTAATACAATTTTTAGCGACGGAATTTCCGTCGCTAATATTTTTTATTTTTTTAAAATTTTTAAATGGCGACGAATTTGTCGTCGCTAATACCCCGTCGCTGACTTTTAGCGACGGAAATTCCGTCGCTAATACTATTTTTAGGGACCCTTAATGTAGCGTCGAAAGCTTAGCAACGGAATTTCACTTTTTCCATCGCTAAAACTTTTAGCGACGGAATTCTCGCTTTTAGCGACGGAATTCTCTCTTTTAGCGACGGAAATGTCCGTCGCTAAAAGATGAAAATCCAGCAGTGATGCATTTTCCTTTCCTTGCATTTTCTGCATTGTGATCTTTTGAAATGCTGTGAATTTTTTATGATGCTGCGATCGTAGTTTTGGATTGGGGACTTTGACCCGCTGTTGTTAGAATAATCTTTGAAAACTCCCTTGTTGAGTTTAAACGTTTGCGTCTGAATGATTTGAACGCAGGCCTATCTCCTTTCAACAATCAGAAACCAGGGTCTGGCCTTGCGTCTAAACAGACTCAAACACAACTCTGAGACTTAAACCGCAGTTATAAAACTTGTGTTTAGGAAAACTTGACGCAGTCCAATTTGTTGGGGATCTTTCCACAGCATTAGATTGCTTTGATAATATTTTGGAAATTTTCTTTATTATAACAATTCTCAGAAACTTCAATCATCAGAGGTGTAATGTTAACTTGACAATGTACAAAATAAGAGAAATAATTTTTTATTCCTTGTTCAAACGAACTTCTAGGAGACAACCCCCAGTCAGACTTATTTGGGGAGTTTGGAGAAAAGGGGACTCTATGGTCTACGGGTAGTATTTCTTGAGAAACTTCCCGTTAATTGGCATCATGAGCCTATCACCTTTTTTATCGATGAGACGGTAGGCTCCATTTGGATAGACCGTCTCTATCACAAAGGGTCCTTCCCATTTGGGATTGAATTTTCCTTTGGTTTTGTGTGTTATCACCATAGGTCGTCTGGTGACCAAGACCAAGTCGTCTTTTTTGAAAGTTCGTTCTTTAACCTTTTTGTTGTAGGCTTTAGAAATCCGGGCTTGATATAATTCGATTTGTTGCTGAGCTTACAATCGTTTGTTATCTAAGGCTTCAAGTTCCTGAAGGCGCAATTGATGTTTCTCTTCCTCTGTCATTCCGGTTGTGATAGCGACTCTCAGGGAAAGGATCTGAATTTCTAACGGTAGTACAGCTTTGTTGTCGTATACCAAAGAGAATAGAGTCGCTCTTGTAGGGGTCCTTACCATTGTACGGTAGGCCCAGAGACATTCGCCGAGTCTTTCATCCCAATCGCGTCGACTCTTGGAAACAAATTTTTTGAGAAGCTTCATAATGGTCTTGTTAAAAGCCTCTGCAAGGCCATTTGCTGGCAGATAATATGTCGTAGATGCAACACTTTGGATTCTAAACTTGTCACAAAATCTCTAAAATCCAAAGCTGACAAATTGTGTCCCATTGTCGTGAACTATTCGTCTTGAAACTCCAAAACGGTAAATGACGTGATCTTTGATGAATTTAACCACATTCGAAGTCTTGACTTCTTTCAATGGGATCACCTCCGCCCATTTAGAGAAGTAATCAGTTACGACCAAGATGAACAGGTGCCCTTTCGAAGTCGGAGGAGAGATCGGTCCTACAATATCCATTCCCCACATCTCGAATGGCCAAGACGCAGTCGTAGGATGTAAATTCGTTGGTGCTTGATGAATGAAGTCATCGTGAATTTGACATTCGTGACAACGCTTAGCATAGTCAACTACGTCTAAAAACATTTTCGGCCAATAATAGCCGATTCGTCGGAGGTGATCTCCCAACTTGGCTCCGGGTTGATGAGCTCCGCATATCCCGTTATGAGCCTCCTTGATGGCCTCTTTTGCTTCCTTTTGAGAAAGGCATCGAAGCAAAATCCCATCGTGTGATTTACGATACAAGGTCCGAGAAACTGCATCATAGTAAAATTGGAGGGCCTTTCGTTTGATAGCGGCTGCGTCCTTAGGATTATCGAGCAAAATTCCATACACGACATAGTCAATATACGGGAACCGCCAATCCATGGGTTCAAACTCCATTGTGGTTGTGCAAACTTCTTTCGACGTTGCCTTGTTTGAGCAATCCTCTGTAGGAGTCTTGGGGTAATACAATTCGCGTCCCGTGACAGGAATTGTTGTTTCAGTTCCTGGGGGCAGTGCTAGTGAAGTTGCTAGTGAGGCTAAGGCATCTGCATAAGCATTCTGAGCTCGTGGAATATATTCAATAAAGAAACCCTCGAACTTCTTGGCTTTCTTTAGCACTACGAAGTAGTACGGGATCAAATCCTCGTGGCACACTTCATATTCTCCTCAGACTTGGTTCACAATGAGCTGAGAGTCACTGTAAGCTTTGAGGTATCGAATGTTGAGCTCTTCGGCCAATTGCATTCCTAATAGCAGAGCGTTGTACTCAGCCACATTGTTGGTGCAAGGCTCGATCAGGAAGAATCCTCTCGGGACCACGTGACCGTTTGGGGAAACAAGTACGACCCCTACTCTTGCAGTAATTGCTCCATGGGGGTTAGCCCTGGATGCACAGTCAAAAAATAACTTCCATACTTGCATAACTTCTTGGGTTACACAAGCTTCGGCAACTTCATCGGGTAGTTCTTCATACAGCTTAGATGTCCCTGGCACCGAATGATTGGCTAGGAAATCTGCCAGAGCTTGGCCCTTGACAGCCTTCTGGGGCATGAACTGCATGTCATATTATGACAGGAGAATTGCCCATTTTGCCAGACGATAATTCAGAGAAGATGATTTTGTCATTAGAAATCTCAAAGGATTTACCTTAGAGATGACATGAATTGTTTGTCCAACTAGGTAATGTCGCATTTTTTGAACTGTGAATACCAAAGCGAGATATTCTTTTTCGATCGGATTATACCGGTGCTCAGCTCCCATCATGGTTCTACTTAAGCAGTAGATGGCTTGCTCCTATCCTCGGTCGTTATTTTGGGCTAGTAGAGCTCCGAGAGAATGATCCATAGCTCTCACGTATAACAGGAATGGTTTTCTGGATATCGGGGCTACAAGAACCGGAGGTTGAGTGAGATATATTTTAATCTCCTCAAACGCTCTTTGACAGTCTCTATCCTAAACAAAAGTTACTCCCTTCTTCATGAGCTTAGAAAAAGGTTGGCAACGTCCTGAGAGATTGGAGATGAACCTTCGAATGTAGGCCAATCTACCTTGCAAGCCTCTCAGTTCTTTAAGGTTCTTTGGAGGCGGCATGTCTTGGATGGCGCGCACTTTTTCTGGATCAAGAGAAATTCCCTTGGATGTAACTATAAATCCTAAAAATTTCCCGCTCGATACCCTAAGAAATGATTTTGTCGGGTTCATCTTCAGCTGATGTGCTCGCATGATGTCGAACATTGTCTTCAGGTCTGTAAGATGATCACCCTTGCGTTGGCTTTTTATTGCTATGTCATCAACGTAGCATTCAATCTTTTTGCGTAGATGTTCGTGAAACATTGCATTCATTGCACGTTGATAAGTTGCTCCCGCGTTTTTCAACCCGAAGGGTATTACTGTGTAGCAATACACCCCCAGTGGTGTTCTAAAAGCAGTATGCTTTTCATCTTCCGGATGTATCTTGATCTGGTTGTACCCGGAGAATCCTTCCATGAAAGACATCCTCTCATACCCGCAGGTGTTGTCAATCATGACATCCGTGATAGGAAGTGAGAACTCGTCTTTTGGACATGCTGCGTTGAGGTCACGAAAGTCTATGCATATTCGGACCTTACCATTTTTCTTAGGAACTGGAACAATATTGGCTACCCAATCAGTGTGTTGTTCCTCTCTGACAAAGCCCGAGTCTATAAGCTTTTTAACTTCTGACTCAATTGCTTCCATGAGCTCTGGACGAAACCTGCGTTGTTGTTGTTTAACGGGTTTTGCATCCGGATCTATGTTGAGACGATGCATGGCCACTTTTGGATCCAGGCTAGGCATATCTTCGTAATTCCAAGCAAAAACATCTATATATTCTCGGATGAGAGATATAAGGTCCTCTTTCTCGGATGAAGATAAGCTTTCACTTATGACAATAGGTTTAGGGTCAGATTCCTCTCCCATGTTGACTTGGATCACTTTATCTTCAGTAGGCGGTTCGCGTTGTTCGAAGAACATGTCCCACAAGATATTGGGGCGCTTGATCCAAGGGTCATTGGTCAATTCGATCAACTCTTCGTCACCCCCTGCGTCTTCGTCTGGTTGACTGATCGAAACCATGTTCACTGTCAATCTTTTAAAGAAGGGCTCGACACTGATGTCCGATTCCCACGAGGATGTTTCGGATGAGTGACTTTGACGTAGACAACCACACATTTCGTCTTCTAAAGAAGAAGGGGTTGTGACATAACCCACACCTCTTCTAATTTTTTGATAATAGTCGGGAGGTTTTCCTTCCGGGGTCAGAGACATTCGAATCGGCGTTCGCCTTCCTTTCCCAAAGTTTAAACCCCATTTTTCGTTAAAGTTATATCCCATTCGTCTCATTAAGTGGATGGAATTAGGTTCGTGGTAATAGAATTGAGGCACCCCATTATCTTCTTCTGAACTTCCTCGCTTGAGTAATTCAGGTTTAACTTTACCGAAGTAGATCGGCTTTTGCCCTTTCCTTTTGGACGGGACTTTAAAGAAAGCCTTTTGCGCATCTTCTACTTCCTCATCTGGAGCGAAGGATGACTTGATTGGTAACGTGAGTGATGTCTTTGCGCATAACGTGCGCCATACGTTAGTACATACATCAGTTTCATTCTCTATTTGTTCATTCTTAGAGGATTCATCAGACAAATACGCCAAAATAAAATCTTCGTTAATGCACCACTCGCCCTCACTCGGTACATTATTATTGCTCTCATCCTGACCCATTACATCGACGTTTAACTCCCATGGACAATCTTCTTAAAGATCTGGCTTGATATCAGCTTCATTACCACTCTCTGCATCTTCTTGGGACTCCAAGTAAAAGACAGAATCAGTACGAAAATTTTCTACTCCTCTGAATGGGTATTTCTCCGCAATCAGGGTTCGAACTTCCCCTTCATCATTAGCATACTTCATGACCTGATGTAGAGTAGATGGGACAATGCGGTTCGCATGGATCCATGGTCGTCCTGGCAATAAATTGTAGGACGTGTCCGCGTCTATAATGTAACATGTCACATCGGATTTGAGATCTCCGATTTGACACTTAAGCTTGATCTTCCCCAGGGGTCGAGTACTGTTAGCATTGAAACCGAAGATGGTGGTCTGAGTGGTATTCAACCGATGCATAGGAATCCTTAAAACCTGCATGACCCTATAAGGCATGATACTAAGTGCTGAGCCCGGGTCAACTTGGACACGGCTGATTTCTAAGGACCCAATGTACCCTATGTAGTACAAAGGTCTGTCATGCTTGTGCTTGACCTGCATGTCTTCCTGAGTAAATAATATGCAGGGTAAACCTCTTGCTGCTTGCAGACATTACAAGCAATATTGGTCTTCAGAAGCTTCAGGAATCGAAATGACTTGAGTGATAAAGCTCTTCGTGTTCTTTAATGATTCAATTAAAGCCTCCTTAGTAGTTTTAGACAATCTCAGGAGTTCATACAAAGTAATCCTGATAGGTATGTTGGCCAGCTACGCTATGACATTGAATTGGAAGGGAGCGCTCGACTCCCCTGGTTCTTGGAGAAGATTTCTGTTGAATCGGGTTTCTTTATGTTTCCCTTTGTCAATTGACTTCTTTAGGACAGGATCCCCAGCGTCTTGGGGCTGTTCTCCGTCTTCTTAAGCGTTCTGATCATAATCTTTCAAATAAGTTTTTCCTGACCGGGTGCCAGGATTGACTCCTGGGTTTACTGCCAGGACGATCCTTTCTTCCTCTGAGTCGGTGAGAGGTTTGAGATGATCATCATTCTCATTAATAGAGGGGCTAATAATATTGGATGACTTAGCCTTACCTCATTTCTTCTTTGACGGGGTACTCATCCATTGTTGGTCTTTAACTAGATCAGGATGGACCCACATAATCTCCCCCTTTGGGGTAATGAGGGGTACCAACCCCCTGTCCTTCTGACTATGTAAGTCAGTGTTCTTCAAGTGTATTTCTCCTTTATGGATGGGGACAACACCATCTGCAGCCGCCACCGGAGGGAAGTTACCGAACTGGACCGCTATCAAATTGGTGGACACGGTCTTCTGCTCGGGCTTCAAGGTGATCACGTTTGCATTCACCAGGTTCTGTAGAATATCTTTGAAGACATAGCATTTTCTGGTAGGGTGCCCCAGGAATCTATGATAACGGTAGTAATTAGGGTCGTCGACTTTTCCTGCCTCATCCGGTTTCCTGATCTCAGGAAGCTGCAGCTTATTATTCTTTCAAAGTAATTGGAACAGGGTGTCCACATGCTCTTCCTTGAATGAATACTGCTTGGGTGCTCTTGATGGATTTGGCGCTTTGCCCTGCTTAGCCGGTGATGCTCTTGTATTGGTATCGGCGGCCAGAGTCTCCTTCCCCTTGGATCGAGGAGCGTTATGCTGGTTGCGGTGTTGCTGTGGCTTCGGTTAGGGAATTTCTTCAGCCTTGACCCGAGCAACGATTTCCTCGGCTTGTTTTCCTTACGACACTAATTGTCTCCAGGAGCGACATTCTGCTACTCCCATCTGAGCCAGGAGCTGGGTCTGCAAGTTGTGCCTGCAAGTTTCAACCAAAGTTGATTGAGTCATACCTGATGGGTATCGCAGTGTCATGCTACAGAATCTCTCAACATAGGCCTTGATGGACTCTCCTTTCCTCTATTTAGTGGCGAGAAGAGTCAGGACTGAGACTTCTGTGTCGTCCTCGAAGAATCTGGCTAAGAAAAACCTTTCCAAGTCTACACATTTTTTGATGGATCCGGCAGGCAGTTTCATAAACCACTCGAAAGCGACACCTTTGAGAGTGCCGATGAATAATCGGGTTAAAATGGCAACGTTCGCCACCACGTCTCCCGTTTGTGATTTAAAATAGTAGATGTGCTGGTTTGGCGATCCTGTGCCATCGAAAGGTTGCAGGGTAGGAGCCTTAAACTTTGGTGGATAGGGAGCAGTGTCCCATTCCACAGGGTAAGGTCGTACTACCCCTTCTTCACGGAGTTCGCTTCTGTTGGCGATTGCGTTGAGGCGAGCCTCCAGTTCATCTACCTTAAAGGACTGATGATGCATTTCTCTTTCCATTTCCTTATCATTTTCATAAGAAGATTCTATGTTCTGAGCCTCGCGATCTGAATGCTCAGGCATTTTCTGTTTTCCCTTTGACATAATCCTCCGAGAAGACTCAGGTCTTTGGCCTTTTTCAGTAAGGAGTTGGGCCAACATATCCTCTATCTGAAGAAGGGTCTCCTGTTGTGCCTGGAGCATGACGTGATGTTCGTCAACTCTCTTGGCTAAATCTTCAGGGCCTCCAGACATATAAACGTGAGCCTCTCGTGCTACGACGGAGCTCGAGGATTAAGATTCGGCAATTGCCGAATGTTCATCATCGGAAATAATCCCCTTGGCCAACCTTTGATAGTTAACTGAGCGGATGGTTCCTGTCCGAGTCCGAGTGTGTCAATATATCCCTTCGAATTCGTCACAAATTTCCCGAACAGTCGGGGAATGACTTCTCTCTGATTCATCAGAGCCGGGAGCTGAGGCTTTTCCTCTGCCGATAACATCGATAGTGACCTCGGGATGTTCAGTTTCGGTGATCTTCTTCAGGTGGTGACATCATCGCTTGGCAGGCCTAACGGCATTCGTCAATCTACTAAACACCGATTGTCGAGGCACAGGTGAACAACAGTGACACTCCGAGAGGACTACAGAGATAAGTCACTCACATTGACATGAATGAGCTACTTGTTGTGTCGGTCTTTCTCTCGACAACAATTCTCGCAAATCAGAGATTTGAGCGGAATCTCTTTCCGAGTATGAGGACAAAGATGGAACTCCCTACCCTTGAATCGGGAGGACTAGTTCATGTTGAGTTTGACAAACCGCATCGCGTTCTTGAGAAGAAACACGAGGGTTGCATTTAGGTTTATAAACCCTAGGCCAAGGCCTGCGTTTAGTTGATGAAATAGACACTTGAGGGCCCTGTTTTGAATGGATAGCGTTTTTATGAGGATCGCATTTGAGCTATATCATGCGAGGCTCATAATCGGGCTCGTTGCCAGGAAGTACACGTTCTGAAACATGAACGCAGCGTTCAGGTGGTGGCTCTAGGATGTGACCCTCGAATTGACTCAGATTTCGGTTATCTCGCAAATGAGCTCGTCGTATGGACCTTCTCCTTCTTTGAGCTGCATTCTTCTTAGCTTGTTTCAATGCCTTGGCAGCAACGTTGTCGACATTGACTGGATTTGTCTCCGTCATAGCCCTTTTATGATTCATGACTCGTCGCATTGGCACGGATGTAGAGTTTTCAACTCGTTGAGTCAGCTCAGCGGAGGCGGCGTCTTGTCCTCCCGAGATAGGATTAATTGATGTATCTAGACCAAAGATGAGAGCTTTCTTTAGGAGTTCCGCAGCAATTGGATCTTTGATCTATTTAGAGATCTTGCGGCAGTTGCGCATAGCCTTAGGACTAAGCGATCCAGAGGAAAGAGCTTCCTCATACTTGGCTTGGTCAAACTCTACGATGAGAGTTTCGACGGTTGTTCCAGCAAGATGTACATCGAATTAGGCCACCACTTCCTCATCCGAGAAGCTAGTCCCCAGCAGAGTCGTCATCTTTTGCTTGTGGGAAAATTCGAAGTAAAAGAAATGAAATGAAAGAAAATTTGATTTGTATTCCTTCAATCTCAATTACAATTGGATTTCCTGATTACAAAAGAGAGGAGAATGATCTGGATTCTCCCCTTTGTTTAATTCTGGGTTCTTCACGATGGCGATGAGATGCTTCCCTCGAATATTCACGTCGAGTTTGCTTCTCGTTGACGATCCGAATGTCTCGTCTCCACTGGAAAAATTGGAGCTCTCTTCACGAGTTTTACAACTCAGAACGAGTGCAAAACTCTATGAACAGAGTTGTTTGAATCGAATGATCGATTAATGAGCCAAGTATTTAAATTCTTGATTGCTGAAGAATGCCTTCCAAGCCTAGCCTTCGATCTTGCGTAAATCCTCCGAAAATCTGATCTCCAAGAAAAATCTCTCTCTCAGATCCTAGAAAATCCGCCCCCCAACTCTATTGAGTTTGTTGATATTTATAGGGATATTAGGGGTGTAACTGCCCCCATAATCCACGCCTAAATAGGGGTTTAGTCGCCCTATTAATCGGGTGTAACAACCCACTCAAATCACTCCCCAGATCGTGGGTGAATAGCGGTTTTTTTGGAACCGAATGGATCGCGTTTGAACGAGTCAAATCCTTGACTTGCGTTCTGGGCATGAACCTGCGTCCAAACGTAGTATCTGGAAGTGCGTCTTGCAGCGATATGAAGCTGCGTTTGCAGCGATATGGAGCTGCGTTTGCAGTGATATGAAGCTGCGTTTGCAGCGATATGGAGCTGTGTTTGCAGCGATATGAAGATGTGTTTGTGTTGTTTAGCGGCTGAAAACACGGTGTTTGTGTTGTGCTTGAGCTGCGTTGATGCAGTGATTGCGTTGCTTTAACTTTGGAACGTAATCACTTATGTTTTAGCTGCGGGAATGAGTTCTGCATCTTGGTTTGAAGAAATTGTTGACTTGTAATCTCTTCTTGATCTACAAGAGAGTCCTCCGATTATAGCCTTAACAAGAAAGTCGCCTGATTGTAGCCTTCCTATGTCAAGACTCTGGTTAACGTTTGACAGGGATCAGCTATCTGTTGTAATTTTTTAGACAGCCTACAGTTAACACATAACTTTTATAACGTCACAAAATTCTCCTTAAGATTTGGGAATTCTCAAATACTCCTTTCAAATTTCAACAGTTTTTAGAAAAAAAAAATAGCCTAAAGTGCATGAACCATAATTTTTAATGACAAAAATATCCCTCTGCATAGTTTTATCCTCACGTGAAAAATGCAGTAAATGTGTTAGGGATGTTTTTGAAAATTGTTGAAAGTTGAAGGGGGTTTCTGACAAGCCAAAACATAAGGGGTGTTTTGTGTCATTTGAAATGCTTAATTTTTTTTTGGTGCTGGATTTGTGTGTGTGTGTGGGTGGGGGTGGGGGGCGTTGGTTTTACTCTCATCCATATAATTATATAATTGAAATGGGACGTACTATGAATATATCTAATACTTGTGAGGCAATTCTAGACCATAAAATTGAGATTTTCTTAATATGCTATGCAACAATGTAAGAAATTAATCCCAAATTATTAACAGATGATAAAGCTTACAGACTACTATTTATGCATCAGCAGGCATAGATCTATTACGTATAAAAAAATATCTGAAGAATATCACAGCTTGACGAGGGCGAGGAACTTCATGCCTTCGTAAATGTGACACCATCCTCCGACCTGAAATCGAAAAGAAAAAAAAATTGAGAGTAAACAGCTAACAATGCATTTTATCAAGAAAATTTATAAAGTTTAATTTGATTATTTTAGATATTATGAGTAACTGAAGAAACATATTGATGTTTTATGAATTAGAAGGACACAGCTTTTATATGACGGCCAGGCATGAACCTTGTATGTTTCACAAATTCACTGACTCAGGGACTTCTCAAAGAAAAATTAGAGCATTTATGAGAAAATTGTTTGGGCCAAAGATATATACCTTAAGAACAAATTGTTGGATTTAATCTAATAAATCTAATTGTGGGCACATATGATTAATCATTGTGTATTGCTATCTTTTAAGGATAACCCACTAAAGTGATCAATTAAGTTGGGTTAATAGGTATTTAAATAAGTCATGGGGTTATATGTGCAGATAGCAGGTTGTAATTGTAATTTGTTGAGGGGTTATGGTCCCTAACCTAGGGCAACAACATTCTCTAATTCTCTTCACCCCCATCTAGAGAGAGAAATTCAGATTTAGAGAAACCCTAAGGTTAGAAGATCATCCAAAACCCAAAATCAAGATTCATCTATGGATTCAGGTATAAGCTTCCGCTCTTTTGATTATTGTTTAATCTCTTTGAATTAATCATGGCTATATGGTTTTAAGATCTCAAGTATTAGATCTAACACAAATAAACCGAGATGAATTATTTAGGAAGGATGAATTATTTAGGAAAATCTCTCCAATTATCCCAAATAATATCACTGTTCATGACGTCAACAAAACAATGTGAAGAAAATATTCCCATTTTGAAAAGATAATTCAATTAAAACTTATTATCGTCAACAAGCCTGCATGAAACCCTTGAGGTTAATTATCTGGTTTTTAGACTGGTTTGTTTTCTTTTTCTTTTTCTTTTTCTTTCTTTTTTTTAATGTAAGCTGGGATAGTTGAGGAACATATGTCCTAAAATACAATTGAAGATTAATAAATGCTAGAAGAGTAAGAAGAAAAACGAATAATCTTTTAAGATATTGATACTGCAGGGAAAGAATACACAAATAAAAGTAAAAGAAAAATTTTTTAACACAAAAGTATCACTTTCTGATTATGTGGATTGATTTAATTTCATTCTGAAGTTTCTGTGCATATTGATAGAGGACTACAATAATAAATAACAGAATAAATTCTTATGGAAATGAATTCCATAAGGTAACACTTAGTAGAAGCCAAAATTTACAAATTAATAAAAGAATCCAGTTTTCAGAGTGCAAATACTCCATTAGAAGCCATATACTCTAAACCAGGAAAAAAATTGCTTTCTATTGAAAATATTATACATTAACGTAAAAATAAATGACCTACAAGAAGCATGAAAGTAAAAGGAGAAAGCCTTTACTGATAATTACCTGCATAAGTCTCTCCCGAAATGCAAAAATCCCCGTGCTTTTAGTGAGGAAACCTCTCAAACCAACTCACCAGCAAAACATAAGAGACCACAGCTGCAAACAAACAAAAATCAGAACCAGTATCATAAACAGAACTTTCATCTAATTGAAACAATACATACATCTTCCCAAAAATGGAAAAACAAAATATTGACAACTTGTTCTTTTATCCCCAGCAGTATACAGATCTTTCAAAGTATTCCAATATGGAAAACCCAACTCCAGCAGAGGAATCAACAAACAATATGACAGTCACTGCCATAAGAAACTAACCAAGTTTAAATTTTGACATCAAGCCAATTCACGCAATCAAAATAAAAATGGGGAAACTGATGTATGAAAACAGAGAAGGAAGAATAGATATTGAGGGGGGTTCCGCTAATGGGTAAAAGGTTTTTCACCTTCTTCGTTGTGTTCTCAAGGAGAATTACTCCTCCATTTATAGGGGCTGAACTCACTAACTCCACCCCCCAAGATCCGCCCCAATGAGAGATTTTCTCTCAACAACCCTTCCACGATCCACAATTCTCTCTACTGAGAATCGTTGATTTGGTCACCATGACCGAGTCAAGCTAACATCTCCCACCTGACCAAATTAACCAAGTGACATGCCTCCCACTATCCGTAAGATCAGATGTTTCTGCTTACCATTACTCCCACTATCCGTAGAGAGTAACTCTTATTTCATTATTCATAAAATTTTACTTGGACTTATTTATTCCTAAGTCTCATTAAACTTACATGTTTGATAAAAGATTCCGCTGGTATTTTTTTTGTCAAATGATCAGTAATCATATCTGTAGTAGGGATATAAGTCACTTTGACTTCTCCCTTTTCTACAATATCTCGAATATAGTGATACTGGATCTCAATATGTTTTCCTTTGGAGCTATTCGCGTCACTATTGATTAAGCTAATTGCTGCTTGATTATCACAATAAATATCAATAGGTCCTTCCAACAAATTGAGATCAAGATCAATCAAAAACCGTCTTATCCAGACAGCATGTGTAGTTGCCATACTGCAAGCTATATATTCAGCTTCTTGCGTATATCTAGCAACACACCCTTGTTTCTTGCTACTCCAAGAAACAGCTCCTCCTCCAAAGATAAATAAGTGTCCCGAAGTGGACTTTCCATCATCTTTATCACCTCCGAAATTAGCATCGGAATAACCGAGGAGTTCAAGAGAATCAACTTGATAAACTAATCTATGAGTCAATGTACCTCTGATATACTTCATAATCCTTTTAACAGCTTCCTAATGTGCTGGTCCTGGATTACTTTGATATCTACTGACTAGACTCACGGCATAAGCTATATCAGGTCTGGTGCACAACATTGCATACATCAAGCTTCCAATTGCTTGAGTATAAGGAACATCTAATGGCTTCTGCCCCTCTCTAGGGCTTTACTCTTTACATAATCTCTTTCCCATAACCAACGGAGTTGGTGCCGGATTGGAATTCTCCATTCCAAACCTTTTAAGAACCGATCTTAAATATTTTTCTTGGTTTAAACTTAGCATTCTAGACTTTCTATTTCGAATTATTTGAATTCCAAGAATATATGATGCATCTCCCATGTCTTTCATCTCAAACTTTTCGTTGAGATCTGTCTTGGTTTTATTCAACATTTCTATGTCATTTCTAGCGAGCAATATATCATCCACATATAAGGATAATATAGTAAACTTGCTCCTACTTTTCAAGACATATACACAATTATCTAATTTATTTTGAATAAAACCAAGTTTAGTAACTGCATCATGAAATTTGAGATATCATTGTCTAGAAGACTGTTTTAAACCATATAGAGATTTTATTAATTTGTAAACTTTATGTTCCTGTTCTTTTACCTGAAAACCTTCAGGTTGTTGCATATATATTGCTTCCTTCAACTCTCCGTTAAGAAATGCAGTTTTAACATCCATTTGGAATAACTCCAAATCAAGATATGCAACAATAGCCAAAATAATTCTAATGGGTGCAAATTTAGCTACAGGAGAATACGTCTCCTGAAAATCTATTCCTGCCTTCTAGTTATAACCTTTGGCAACTAACCGTGCTTTGAATTTATCAATAGATCCATCAACACGATATTTCTTTTTGAGCACCCATTTGCATCCTATGCCTTTTCTATTTTCTGGTAGATCACATAACTCCCATACCTTGTTCTTTTCTATGGAATCAAGTTCTTCTCTCATAGATTCTAGCCATAAAGCTGATTCATGTGATTTCATCGCATCAGAAAAGGTTAAGGGATCTTGTTCTTCTATATTGTATCTATCAAAAAACAGGATGACTCACATGAATACAAATAGTAATCATCCATCCATGAAGGTTGTGTTCTTGACCTTTTGTTGCCTACAACCGGTTGATTAGGTACATTATTTTCCATAGGTATTTCATCATTTTTAAGGTTAGGTTCATTCACAATATCAGGGTTATTAGTGGGAACAACACTATAATAATCATCATCTATTATAGTTAGAGGTTCTGTTTCCTCTTGAACTTGTTCCTCTTCCTCTAAATTCTCTAGAAATATAGCATCTCTGTTTTCAATGACTCTTTTTTCTTTATTGTAGAACTTATAACCTTTTGACCTTTCTGAATACCCTATGAATCTACACTTTATTGTTTTAAAATCTAACTTATCGCTAAGTTGACATGGAATGAGAACATGGGCTATAGATCCCCACTTCCTGAGATAACTCAAATTAGGTTTCCTCCCATTCCATAATTCATAAGGTGTAGATATAACTGATTTGGTGGGAATTCTATTTAAATTGTAGTTTACAGTTAACAATGCTTCTCCCCAAAAGTTTTTAGAGAGACCAGAATGAGAGAACATGCATCTAACTACATTTAATAATGTTCTGTTTTTTCTTTCAGCAACACCATTCTGTTGTGGCGTATACGGCATTGTTGTATGCCTTTTAATTCCATGCTGAATACAATAACTTTTAAATTCTTTAGAATTATATTCTCCACCTCTATCAGTTCTCAAAATTTTGATTTTCAATCCAAGTTGGTTTTCAACTTCTGTCTTATATCTCTTAAAGCACTCAAAAGCTTCTAATTTTCTGGATATAAGATAGACGTGTGCAAACTTGGAATAATCATCTATAAAAGTAATAAAATATTCTTTATTACTATGAGTTTTGACACTTAGGGGACCACAAATATCCGAATGTATCAACCCTAAAAGTTCATTGGCTCTCTGTCCGCCAATAAAAGGTTTTCTAGTCATTTTACCAGTTAAACAATGTTCACATGGTGACAATTGAACATTAGATAGTGCAGGAAGCAAGTTCATTCTGATAATTTCTTTCATTTTTGAAATACTAGCATGTCCTAATCTAGAATGCCACAATTCAGACTCAGAAATATAACAGGACAAGTAGTTCAAATTTGAAATTTCATTATCAGAATTATTACAAACTACTGGAAGAATGCATAATTCATGCTCGGGCACATATTTTCCCATAGCATACACTTTATTATTCTTGCCTATAGAAACCCTGTTATTATAAAACCTAACTTCCAATCCTTTCTTCATCAAGCTGGGAACAGAGATCAGATTGCGCCGAATTCCTGGTGCATAGAACACATCTTTGAGGACAAGAATATTGTCCCCAAGATCCAATCTATACGAACCGATACCTTCTACATCGAGATAGGTATTATTTCCCATATAGATTCTCTGTTCTCCTTTCTTAAGCTCGATGAATTCTATGACTCCTTTCTTGTCCTTTACGATATGCCTAGTCGCACCGGAGTCGATCCACCAACCACTGATATCCGTCATCACAGCATTACATTCCGTCACATCGACGAATTCTCTTTTGCTAGTACCCCCACTACAACAAAGCTGTTTTTTTATAGCGTTGAATGATAGCGTTTATGTTATAATTGCTATAGATTGTATGTACCTTATTTTTTAATAGCGTTTGAAAAATTTTAAACGCAATAAGTACTTGATCATAATTTTTTTTTGTTCTGGGCGTGTTGAAAACTTAAGCGGAAGATGAAAATTAAAACAGCCGCGTTGAATGATAACTGTTCGCACTATTTCGATCCCCCTGATTTTCAAATCATTTCTCTTTCTTTCCCCTTTTCGAATTCTAGGATTTCTTCTTCTCACTCTCTCTCTCCCCCCTCGATTTCTAGGGTTTCTCGCTTCCGAACTCGAAATCTACCGCCATGTCGTTGAGGCCGAGCGAGAGGGCGGAGGTTCGCCGGAAGAGGTGGTTGTCGACGCCGATGAGGGGCGGTAGTGGAGAGAGGACAACATGGTCGAGGTCTGGAAGAACAAGAGAGAGGAGAATCTCTTGAAGAAGAGGCGGGAGGGGATGCAATCTCAAGCCTTTCCCTCTTCGATCCTCACTTCTACAGTAAAAAAGAGGGTAATTGCTTTCACCTTAATCTTTATTTTTATTTATTTTTTATGAATCTAGGGTTAGGGTTTTGATTCATTTTTCTGTTTTAGCTGGAGAGTTTGCTGGCGTTGGTGGTCGGCGTGTATTCAGACGATAAGAATTCACAGCTTGAAGCTACAACACAATTCAAGAAATTGCTATCTATAGGTACTGAGATTACTTATTGATTTTGTAATGTTTATTATTATTATTTTTACTATTTTACTTTTGTGCTTTTGGTTGAGAAACTGAAGGAAGATGTAATGTTTATTGGGGAGTAGAAAAAAAATGAAAAAGAAAAAGAGAGAACGAATTGTTGGCTTGGTGGGTAACTATATAGTGATTATGGCTTAGTGGGTAGTTAAAAGATAGATAATACTTGAGGAGAAACAAAATTTTTTGGGATTATTTTGTGTAGTGAATTGAATTCTCCCAGACAATTATTAAATTTGAAAGGCAGAATGAGGAAGATGAAGATGAGCATAATGGGCCCGAAATTGATACCAGTTTGTTTGATTATCGATCAAAAGCACTCGGGTGGGTATATGTTTTTTTAGATGATATAGCATCCATCAACCACTTTTGTTTTGTATGTGACGTATCCCCTCAACCAATTGGTTTGTCTACGCGACTAATTCTTCCTTTCTTTTCTGCTAATGAGCCACACGCTTAAAAACACAATTTCATGGAGACCTGAAAATGCTCGACCTATGAGCTCCCACGGCAGAAATGCAGTCTTGCCGCGTCTAAAATCACGTGAGGATGTCTTATTTATGCACTGCGTATGTTTACAAATCTCATTACCTTTTTTAGATGTATACGCATCGTAATGTTTTGCTTGATCATGGCTTTCAATTAGTCAAAGTAATACACAACAGGAATATACATCAAAAATTATGGTCTGGTTATCTGTAGCTGCTGCGAATTGTCAAGAATCAAGATTGATCGATACTACGAGTCTCATTTACCACTATCCCTTCAGCCAGTTGAAGTTCTTGAAATTAGTCAGGCGTTAGAGAATCACTCCTTTTGTAGAAATGAGGATCCAATCACATCATTTGTTCTGATAATAGGCATATAAGACTCACTGTGGGTAAAAAGTCAGAAATAATTTCACTCAAGTGGTCTATTAGTAACATTAAAACTAGATGGGTTGTAAGTTCGACTAAGCAATATTAGAGGGGGTTCATCCGCAATTTTCACTTTCATTTTTATGATGGAATTTTGTGGATATATATTTATTCTGAATCATCACAATTACCAACTATAACTGTTTCATAAAAATTAACTCTTCTGAATATTTGTTTCAGGTATAAGAGAGAATTCTTTCTCAATGTTGTCAATGGTCGTGGTATTACCTCATGAGCTGCTGTTGCTGTTGGCCAGCCTGATGGACAAAGTGACAAACTTATTGGATTTGTCACTACGCGTATTGTTGCAGCAAAAGATAGTGAGGTAACTTAGAAATCAGTTCAAATTGTCATACAAATAAAAAATCTAAAGTAGCTAACATCTGCACTTGTAAATGTTTCAACAGATTGATGACTTGCTAAGGTATGATATTACGTAGAAAGATCCAACTCTTGTGTATATCTTGACACTTGGTGTGGTTGAAGACTATCGAAATCTTGGAATAGGTTGGCTATATTCTTGCATATTTCTTCTTCACAGAATACTCATTTTTCCACTTTATTGCCTATTTTTTTTGTCTAATTTTGTGTTCTGCAGCTAGTTCACTTATACCGAGAGGTCATAAAATATGCTTCAAGTATTACAAGTTGCAAAGCAGTTTACTTGCATGTGATTGCCTATAACAATCCGGCCATCCATTTTTACAAGAAGATGCTCTTTAAGCTTGTAAGGAGGTTACAAAAGTTTTACTATATAGATGGGCAGCATTATGATTCATTCTTGTTTGTTTACTATGTAAATGGTGGCCGATCTCCCTGCTCTCCACTGTAAGTAACTGTTCTTTGCTTTAAGTGCTAATTTTTATATGATTTTGATTATGTTTTTACCATGCTGTCTTGATATGTTAAAGTATATTTGAATTGTATACTTTCTTCAACTAAATTATTTCTGTTAGCAATCAATAAAATGAAATAAGACCTTACAGGCAGTTACAGCTTCCAGTACCAGGAAAATTAAGTGATTTTTGGTGAGATTCAGTCTCAGCTAAAGAACAAGAATGTTACAGTCGATGTGAAGCTAACCCACCAAAAAAATGCATTTTGCATGCTCTTTCCTTGTTTATTGAATTGGATAGGCCATCTTTATTCTTCTATTATGGTTGTGTCCAGGTTGAGCTTCAGTACTTTCATGAGTATGGTGGGGTTAATGCAAGCATTGGGCTAACTGCTAACCCTGTTGTGAACCTCGCTGGTGTTTTCGGAAGTGGTGCACTAGCTGTTTGTGCTGATGTTTCTTTTGATCGATACTGCCACTGGGAACTTTACTAAGTACAATGCTGGGTTGAGTGTTATCAACTCTGACCTTATTGCTGCACTGAACCTGTAAGTGACTTCTGCATAAATGTATTTTGTTTTCTGCTCTTGATATTCCCATAATGTGCAAGGATCTAGTTGCCTTTACCAAACTAGATCCCTCTGCTGTTTGGATTCTAGGAGCTGGACATGTAAGTTCATATCCTTTATCTAGGTTGGGCATTTATGTTGCGAGACTATCTAATAGCCATTCACCACCAGGATAGTAGCTAATGCTTAATTTCAGTGTTCTAAAAAATTGATTCATTATTCTTACACTTGGACGATGCATAGTACATAAATCAGATTATATAATGCATAATCAAATTGTGTAAAAAAGTGATACGCACCTGCACGCACACATAAAAGAGAGATGTCTACTATTTCAGAGCTTTTTGTAATTTGTTTAACAGTTCCATTAGGTTAAAGTGATTAATAGGTTGGATTTAGAAGAATGAAAAAAGTGTAATGATTTGCGTAAGTAACTATTCATGAAATTAATTGGTATGCAAATGCTTATACTTTCTACTAGTTTGTAGAAGTGATTGTGAAGCTCATCCACATAATGAGAACATGTGTTGAGAACACACTTTAATGCATCTGCATAAACCTTGTTTTGGAACATACTTTAATGAGAACATACTTTAATGCATCTGCATAAACCTTGTTTTGGAACTTTTAGCAAAACTATTCACCTTTTTTCTTTCTTTTATTATCCTTGATTTCTTCTTTTTTATTGCTCATTCATGAACCACATGACAAGTGCAAGTTTTTAGTTCAGATCTTCATGGCTCTAGGATTTCTAATTCTTGGTGTTGTTATTTTCTGTTTTGTGTTCATATATTCATGGCTCTCGGATCTCATTATTGGTGTTGTTAATTTCTGTTTTTGCAGCAGTACTAGTACTCAATTGCTGAAGATGATGAGTCTCCCAAGTCATATGTAATGTAGCAAAGTTAGTTTTTGTTGTTCTGTGTACTATGCTTAATTTCTTGTACTCTATGTTAGATTATCCAAAGACTAGTATTTGTTTTTTGGCACATTTGTGTTGACTCTTCTTGTATGCTACAACTTGGTTATGTATCAGTTTGAATCTTTAAATGAAATATTTACTTTTATGGTTGTCACAATTGGAAGTTATTTCTAGTTCAACCTCAAAGGTTTATAGGCACAACTGAAATACTATAAGAAGTGGAAACAATTGCTGAAATGCTATTAAAAGAAGAAAGACAACATTCACTGAAACGCCATTGTAGTAACTCAAACGCTATCAAATGTAAGATAATAGCAGCGTTGAAATGCTATGAATGCAAACTAACTAATAGCGTTTTTCAACCGCTATTAAAGATATTTGTCATAGCAATATAGAAACGCTATTGAATACTCTTTTTTAGCTACATAAAAACGCTATGGTTGGAAACCAACTAATAGCGTTTTTATGTAGATATAAAAGATATTTGTCATAGCAATATATAAACGCTATTGAATACTCTTTTATAGCTACATAAAAACGCTATGGTTGGAAACGTTTTGATAGCGTTTGGGGAAACGCTATGTAATGCCACAGACCTACTATAGCGGGTTTTGACACAGTGTTGATTAAAACGCTATGAAATAAGACCATAGCGTTTTTCGACCGCTATGGTAGATTTCAGGTGTTGTAGTGCCCCTTGTTCTGGATGCTTATAGCCTCCTTTATTCTCCTGCTTTTCACCTTGTGGGCAATTGGGTTTGAAATGCGCGAACTTTCTACAATTGTAGCAGGCTCCGCGGGGTACTTTCTTTCTCTTGAACTGTTGCGATTTCGGTCCTCGTGGTTGTGGTTTACTAGAACCAGGGTTTTTATAGCTTCCAGCATTATGCCTCTGGCGGACATAATTCAGCTCTTGAGAAAACGAGTGCCCCACTCGTGCCCTACTGAAGCTGTTAAAAAAATGATCTCGCGCTGGGAGCTAGGGTTACGCCGTAAAAATTGCAAGGGGCGGCTGATGACTCTCTCTCAATCGCCGAGGATGGAGACGACTGCGTTGAGCTCGGCGCGGATTTGTCGTCATCGTCGATCGTCGTCGTTGTAGAGTCGTCGAGGTGGCCGATTGACGCAGAGCTCGAAGGGGGCGGCGATGAGATTGACGTGCTCTGATACCAGTGTATGAAAACAGAGAAGAAGGAAGAACAGATATTGAGGGGGGTTCCGCTAATGGGTAAGAGGTTTTTCACCTTCTTCGTTGTGTTCTCAAGGAGAATTACTCCTCCATTTATAGGGGCTGAACCCACTAACTCCACCCCCTAAGATCCGCCCCAATGAGAGATTTTCTCTCAACAACCCTTCCACGATCCACAATTCTCTCTACTGAGAATCGTTGATTTGGTCACCATGACCGAGTCAAGCTAACAACTGCAACAAACCTCCTTCACCCCCTTGTCTATCATTGTTAGTGAAATTGTTAACTTTGTAACATTGTTTATTGTTCATAAATCTTGGTAGATTTTCCCATTTTGATAGACACTTGGACATGCATCTACACTTCAAATTACACAAATTTTAAGGGTTAGAAGGAAGAAACTAGAGAAAAAAATATTTAGTTCTTGAACAAAATAGAGATCATATTTGTCTTTCATTCATGTAGAATTCTGTCCAGACATCTGAAGAACTAAACTCCTAAACAACTAACAATTAAATTGACAATCATAGATAAGGGGTTTCTTGAAAAAATATCATATAGACCAAGGGTGTTTTCTTGTAATCTTTCCAATTAGAATTTGAGTAAATTCCACAAAACCCCAGTAACTTTGGGCGTTTTTACATAAACCCCAAAAGGTTTGAAGATTTCACCTAAACTCCAGTAAGTTTCGGAAGGAAATCCAGATAACTCCAAAAACCTTTTAATTTTTTCCAAACCCCATGACGACGTTACATAAATAGCATCATTGAGTTTTGATGGATGAAATCACCGGAAACAAACTTTAGGGATTGCAAGTTCTGACTTGGAAGCGAAAACGAGCAGAGAGAACTAAATATACCTCAGAACTAAAGGGTCCAGCCATCAGAATGAATTCTAAAGGGTCCAAGCTCCTCAGAACACCATAAGCAATCCAAGAACAGCGAGGTCCGCTGTTAAGCCATAAAATTTACCTCAGAACTCTTCGTCGTCTCAGTAAGCCAATAGAATAGAGCTCTGCCTGCAGCAATAGAATTGACAGTTATGTAAACCTGAGTACTGAAGAACTCAACTTAAGGTTGCCCAGGTATTCTATCAAAATCTTGATCTGCACTGAGAGTGATTACTGATGAAATCAATAGTAGGAAGGAGAGAGCAAGAAAGATCGAGGAGACGCCCATTTTTACTTTTCGCCTATGGGCTATAAATTGTTACGTGATAGCTTATAATAGAGCTCGAGTTGTTTAAGATCTGTGTTTGATAAGGCTATGATTTGTTCTGTTAATCCTGTTGGTGTTTCTTGAGATTCAAAGTTTTGTTGATGTATAATTATGTGTAAATCATAAAAATTATCTGTTTATCTGAGGAATTGAAGATATAATATTGGTAGAGGGACCCAAAATTTATCTTATTGAGATAATTTTAGATGCATCATAATCCAATACACCAACTGCTTGGACTAAAATCTATATACTATTACTAAAAGTTGTTACCCTTCAATTCGCCACTTGGCAAAAATGCCACTTGCCAAAAATGACCCATACCATTTTAAACAACACTTGGCAAACATATCAATTGCTATCTTCTTGCAAGTGTCACTTGTCAAGTTTCTACAAAAGTTCTCCATATTAAATTTGAAATAAAAAATAAAAAATAAAATGTTCTCCTTAAGCTTTGAACTAACTCTCCCTGCCTTTTCAATTTTTCAAACAAGATGTTTCGTAAACTGTTTGAACGCTTCGTAAACTGTTTGAACTGTTTATATTCTTTTGCTACATCAATTTTTGTATATTAACCAAATCTGTGCATCGCACGGGCCTGAAACTAGTATATCATAATTCTGATGCATTAAAGTTTTCAAAATTGGAATTTTATACTTTGCTAATTAGAAATTTTAGTAAGATAAACACAGTACCCCTCCAAACATGATATGTTTTTAGATAAATACTTGTATTGGTATCAATCTTGTCATCTTTCCTTTATTTTTATCTCTATAAATATAAATGTTACTTAAATATCTACTTAATTTTAATGTCTATTTAGATTTAGATAAATACTTTGTTTGATTTAAGCTTCTAACTTTTTGACTTAAGCTTCTAAGTTTTTCTCCATAAGAGCATACTACCCCGTTTACGCAGAAAAAAAAAAAATAAAACCCAATGCTTATGCGCTTTTCGTTATTGGTATTAAATATTCTTTAAATATGAAAACTCATTTAAAAGTCAATCGTACAACATCATCAAACTAATCAATCAGGATAATTTGAATTTAATGGCAAACATAGGTTGAGGTTTTGGTTAAGCTCCCTTGACATCTAATTTAACATATTCACAAACTTAGACCGTGGGGTCTTCTATAAGAAATAATCTTTAATAAACTTCAAAAAGAGATATAGTAATGGACATACCGTAGTTGACAATTTTGGTTCTTTGAGCCTCTTTGCCAACTTCGTACATGGTATCTAACATTATTCTTGTTTTGTACGTGAGAATAGGCTTGCAATAGAATGATGCATGCATCATGAACCACAATTTTCATTGGTAAAAATATCTCTCGATAAACTTTTAGGGGGTTATAATGAAAAAAATCTTAAAGCGGAACTGACTTTGTTGATAGCGTGATAACCCTTAAACTTATGGAGGTTTCTAATGTTTTGGAAGTTATGAGATGTTATCGGATAATTGTCCAAAGTGAAGATAGTTTTCTGAAATTTAGCCTTATTAATGAGTGATTCGGATCCTCTCCAATTATGTGGTAATCGAAGAGTATCTAATTCCTTTAAATAATTGTTATATTTTCTATATTCAATGGACAAAGTTATGCCATGTGGAATTCCTCTATTGTCTCTAAAACCACTTTAGTCTTGAAAACCACTTTTTTTTTGAAAAACCACTATCACTATAGAGGAATCCCACGTGGCCTAATTTCGTCCCTCGTATTCCAAATGTACATCAATAATTGGATGGAAGTTGACACTCTCTAAGTAGCCAACAAATTGAAGAGAATCTGAATCCATCAATGAGATAGAAATGCAAGGAATACGTAAAAAGTCCCATAATGGGGTGTTTGGTTCAAATGCCAGAATTATAGAAATTGTAATTCCATAGGGGTTTGAAATCCATATATTTTTTTACATGCTTAGGATTTCTAAAATGTTATTTAGCTCAACACTATTGCAGGATAACAAATCCTACAGTTTGTAATATCTTGTTTGGTTCAAACTCAAAATTGTAGCATAACAAATTTTAGAATTTGTAATTTATAGTTGAACCAAATAAAGTTTAGGATTTCCAAAAGAATGAAGGCTGAATATGCTTACCTTGATGAGCTTACCTCCCATAAGAGAACAATACAATTGTATATCAATTGAGGTAATCATACCTATTAAATTTTACAATGGCTATAAAATAGCTCAATTCAACTATCTTCATGAGTAGTTTTTTGTAGGCAAGAAACCTCCACACATCATTATTCAGTAATTAGGATGGAGATGCAAAAATGGTGCATCTGTAAAATCTGGACACCCTTGAAGCAATGCAAAAATGACAAAAAAATTGGCCGCTGCTATTGGGGCTGCGCTAAGTATCCTAAGAAAGAATGTAATTTTTTTTCAATAGGCTCATGATGATGATAATTGCATGAAGAGTATCGACAAAAGCAGCCATGAAGTATTGGTTGAAGATATGAAAAAACTCAAAATTAGGAAATTGAAGTGAGAATTGAAATTGCAGAATGGTAAAGAGACCCAACAGAAACATTTTCTAGTTTTTTATGAATACAAGTAATTATCACATTGCTTCAAAAACAATTGGAAGCCTCTTTAGGCCTATATTGAAGTAGAGAAAACATATTGATCCTAAACTCATGAGCATCTTTAATAAGAGATATCATATTCATTTTACTATAAATGATAGCAATAAATTACAAGGAGCCTACATGGACGAGTTAAATAAGATTACATCACAACCTTTCAACATGAAGAATAGAAATCCAGTACAGAAATTTGCAGGATGCCAATAAATATTCCTTTTCCTAAATAAAGAACCTCAACTTTATTTCTTTCTCAACTTTTTAATTAAGACTAAGAATTATGTTAAGTATGTACACCAAATTTTTATATCAAAAAAACTTTTATTAGTGGCGAAGAAGAAGACGGCGAAGAAGAAGATAGTGGTGAAGCTTCAGGCTGAATTTCAGAGAGCATCGCTCTCTAGAATTTAGCATGCAGCTCCACGGGACTTGAAGTCTCGTGGAGTTGCAGATTTCAAAAAACATGCATAGAATATGTGCATGTTTTTGGACAAATTTTCGTTTTAGTAAAGAAAACACTCTTTGTACGTTTGTCTAACGGGATATTCACAACAATATACATGAATATTTCTGTCTCATTCACAACAATATACATAAAATTTCTGCCTCATTCACAACAATATACATGAATCAAACAATACATACGAAAATCACATATATACTGAATTACAACAATATTCATAAAATTCAACCATGAATCAAACAACACACACCAAAATCACATATATAAACAATAATCGATCCACAAAAGTAAAAAATTTGAACAATCTAACCATATCATTCTTGAAATTCATAATCAACTGTTAAATTTCACATACAACCCAAAAGTCATCCTCTCCTTCCCCTCCCTCTCTTACCCCTTCCCCTCTCCCCCCTGCGTCCCCGCCCCCTCTATCCATGCTGATGAGCCTCGATGATCTGAGTATCTGGTTGTGTATGAGGCTAAGAAGTGTCGGCTCCATCAGCATGCGTCGTGCTATGAGAAGTGTCGTCTCAATCGTCACGCGCTGTCGTTTGACCTGTCCTACGTTATTGCGTGTACACTTGGCCAAATTGGCGTGACCTGTCCTCACGGCCTTCAAACTCGTTGGCATGAGTTTTATGAAATATATTTGCTATTCTCTGTCTGATCCTATTGAAGATCCCTAACACCGTCAGATCCTGAATGTTATTGATATGCTCGTTTATATCGGCCTCAATCTCATCAAAAGCATTGATCTGCGAGTTAATCAATATATACACAACTTAGCAAATAATATCTTAATAAAAAAAGAATTGCCATTTTAATTTAGTTTAAAAACTTACATAATCTCTCTCGATCATGGCACTACGGATGTAACTATCTATTGGTGGGAGTGGTACGTATCCAGCTGCTGGCTGTGGGTCGTGCTTTATCCATCTGTGTGTGATATTCCAATACCAACGCATATATGCGGTAGAACATCAGCTAGAATTCTCTCATTCTGTATGAAATTCTACCTATTATTCCACATGTCTATGTAGACCACACGGAATACGGCCCAGTCCGTACGATGCGATGTCATTCGTTGCCTACAATCGATTTTCTCAACAGGATCAGGCACATGCTGAGAGAGAAAAAATTGCCGTAACACACGATCTGGGACATGCATCTTTACAATCTCTCAACATATCAACGTGACTCTGGCTCTCCACAAATTAGCGCTATCTCGACAGATAGGTGCAAGAGTATGCATATCGAGATCTGGCAGAGAATAGGGCGTCCACTTGAACTGAAATTAAAAAAAAAACTTTTATCAGTATCTATAACAAAATTAAAATATTCATAATGAATTGAGTTTTATATTTACCTGTTGGTGTTGGAGGCCATCAAGCTCATTTCGGTAAAACTCTATATGTCTAGTCGCTATTTTGTATTTAGAGTACCTCACGTTATACCTATTTGACATAAAGAATATATGAGAACAAATTCAATATGAATAAAATTTATGCATAATTAT
>BQKN01062870.1:82301-97397 GCA_022839385.1 Asparagus kiusianus | reverse complement strand
CCCGCAAAAAAACCCAAAAAAATAATGTATACAGAACTTGTAAAAACTTAGTCACCCTGCCAAGATATCAGAAACACATAAACAGGATGAGAGAAGATGCTCCGATAGAGCAAAAGGACTAAGAGATACAGAAGATAAAATTATTATTGTTCCTGTATAGTGAATAGTAATCTCCTCATCCCCTTTAGCATTCAAGCTTCGGCAAGAACAGTCACCGAGACACCATTACAATTATTCAGAATCTAATTTAATTATCTATAACAATCTATCATCCTTTTTCTTGGACTCTTTAATAGTGCTAAGAAAATTTTGGAGTGTCGTTCTATCTAATGTGGAGCAGAAATGAATACATTGACTCAATACCTTGTTCGATGCTGATAGGCATTCTCGTGGCTCACGCTAATCACAGCACACACTGCTCAATCTCCAAGATCTAGTGATCACCTTGATCTCCAATCTAATAATCACCTCAATCTCAAAGAATCCACATAGCAGGTCATAATAGCTAAGCTAGCAGTAACACTTGATACTATAGAGTTAAATCTCTTGTATAAGAAGGGACTTTAACGCTGATGCATACACTATTTGGAGATCTGAGACCACTAGATTTATCAGAGGAAACGAAACATGGAGTTGCATCTTTGTTGCATTATCATGTAAGTGTCTGGTGTCTGACCAACAAAGTAAAGTAGCTTCTGTTGTGTACTCACTTCTCAGTTTTATGGCTAGCTGTTCTGTTGCTCGTAGTTTCATTAGGTAGGAATGCGGCACCGCTTGCAAAAAGCCCTTAAACTTAGTGGAGGTATTCCACAAACTGCACTGGCCCCCCCCCCCCCCTCCTTACTCCAATGTGAACTTCCAAATTTAATAATTAAAATGTTATTGAGGCAGAAAAACTCGAATTTAGTCATTTGTAACTAATAGGCAACAGGCCAGCTTCCACTGGGGTTTATTTTCTCTGGAAGACATATTAGATATTTGTCATTTTGTGATAGGGGTGTCCATTGAGAAAAATTGCAGGTTCACAAACACCCAAAGTGGTGGGGGTGTTGTGAGAAACAAAGGTTAGGGAGTTCTCGGGAATACCCCCACCCCACCTTCCTCCTCTCCTGAAGTTCTGGGGGTGTTTGTGAAGCTCTCATGGACCCTCGTTCTCCCTCCCATAATCCATGACCAGCCAGTCCACCGCTTACAAGCCTTAGTGGCTTTAATAGTCTCTTAGGAGTCAACTGTAGGTTCATTAAGCCTGTTTATGATCGTAGGAGAAAGGGCTGGATGATTATGCTATGTACTTAACCAATCATTAGTCACTCTTTTCCACTTCATTGCCTCATTTGTTGTAGTTCTCCTCAATCTTTAGTTTACCTATCACTTTAGCTATAGTTATATTTCCTAGTTTCTTTCATTTTTCTTATTCATTACAAGCTTATGAACTACTTAACAAAATCAACAGGGGAATATTATAAAGGAGGAGGCTGCAAAAGGGTTAAACCCAGGAGTCATAGTCCTGATTGTGGTAGTTGGCCTTGTTCTGCTTTTCCTCCTTGGAAATTATGCACTTTATGTTTATGCACAGAAGACTCTTCCACCAAAAAAGAAGAAGCCTGTTTCAAAGAAGAAGATGAAGAGGGAAAGGCTCAAGCAAGGGGTCTCTGCACTGGGAGAGTAATAGTAAGATCAAGCTGCCTTTCAAAGGCGCGAAAATTAAAATCTTAGAGCTATATTTCTGATCATTAGTCTAGTCTGTATGTTACTTTCAGCTACCTTAAAAACCTACCTTGTGGGTTCTTCGTAACTATGGTTGGTTGGAAAATTATGATGGACTAGTATTGCTAAACCTTTTTATCTGATCTTTTGGTTAAATGTCATTGTTATCCATACTTATTCTATCGCTAATGTTATCTGTGAATATGGTAGTGCGATATGGTACCTACTTAGGGGGAAAATGCAACAATTAGCTAACATGCACTGATGTCCAAAGGACGCTTCAGTTTTGCCACAAAAGTTGCATGTTTTGTGTTTGATTGTTTTTTACCGCTTCAAAATCAAATTGTAGCTTTTGACTTTTCAATTTTTTTGTTTTTGGAATTATTTTACATCTGTGTTTCAATTGCTCATGCTTATATTCATTTACCCTTCTTAGTTGTTGGCATGGTTCTCATTCTTAGCAGGAATTTATCTCCTGAGAACACGACTGTTAATCTCTCTCTCTCTCTCTCTCTCTCTCTCTCTCTCTCTCATGCTTAAAGACCCCCATGTCTGTCTAATGCATATTATGATAGTAGACATGAGATAACTGTTGGACAATATATGTTTCTGAGTAGGTTTTTTCTTTCCACATTATCTGAGTGTTTTGTGGCATCTTTGATGATGTTGATATGCTTGAATCTTCTCTTAATGAAGCTCTTTCGAGATGCTTTCTTTGAACTATCTGTGTTTGTGGTCCTCAGTCAATAATACTAACAACGCGTCACAGACTGCAGGTATCTGTTGAAACCTCTGTGATTTCTTTGTTGGTGTTTCTCAGCCAAACATGAGGCGAAGAGTGTTCAAATGATCTCAGAACAATCTTTATGTGAGCATGATGTTTTTATGTGTTCACGATAGTAATTTCGAGCAGTTCATCTGATAATAATTGGATAACACACTTTGTTGCTGATGTTCTTGTATGATTATGCTAGAGTATAAAATTTGTAACTCTCAACTTTTACCGTAACTTTGAAGTTTTACTGCTTTTCAAGAGAATTTAGTATATCACCGAAGCAATCAAAGTCCAAAATTTCAAACCCAAGGTTCCAGTTCACGAAAAGAACACTTTTAAGTCGTGGAGATATGTTGAGAGTATCAAGTTATGATCCTCACTATGACTTCAAAGTTCTGGTGCAGGAGAAGAGATTTTACTCGCTATGACTTTCAATATACAGGTCATGAAAGAGGCTTCTGCACCCAGCAAACATTGGTGTTTCCCATCAAACAATAGTGTTTGCAGGCTCTCAGTGCATTTCTTCAACCTCTTCACAATGTCATCAGATCTTCGACAGTTCTACGAAATGGTTGTTTGAGATCAAATCACTCTCTGTCAGACAGATAATTGTCTGTTAAGCCGCTGACACTTATAATCTCTGATGGTTTAATCTTATTAATACAAGTATAACAATGATCTATGAGGTAATTTAGGAGTGTGCTTGGTATTTGATTGTGGTAAATGTTCTCATCGTTTTTTAATTTTTTAGAAAGTATTCTTTCTTAAAATGTTGGTGTTTAGAACTATAAATCTTTTCTTATGTCAACTAAAGAAGTAAAAGAAAAATATAGGGTTTTACCCTAGAAACCACTTTAACAATAGGATCATTTAAAGAAACCATCATTCATTTTTAATTTATACATAAGCCATCTTTAAAGTGGGTTTTTGCTCCAATCAAACACCTCCTACCTAGGGCTGTCCATCCGGGCCTGGCAAAACCGAAGCCCGGACCCGGTTGGCTCGAGCCTGAGTAGGCCGGGCTCCGGCCCGGCCCGGTTTTTTAATTTTTTAAAATTTTTAAAAATCCCCATAAATCATAAAATATACATAAAAATTATAAAAAATAACATAATTTTTTTAATAACTTGAAATGACATAAATTATAAGTACAAAAAATTATAAAAATGAAAGATGATAAAAATAACTTCTTTATTAATAATCAGTAAATCCTTTACAAGTATAAATTTATTTCGGAATTCGTCGCATCACAATAGATGAGTACATCCCAACTAGGTTGGTACCTACTCACCTATATCACTATCATTTGTAACTTTTTTCAAAATAATTCATTACAAATTTAAAGCTAAGAAATAAAAATTACAATTTGATGAATATTATCTAATCTTTATACCTATCTGCTAGTCCCAAATCTTCAAATTTATCTTCAATTACAGTCATCCGATCGATGTCTTGCGTTCGCTTCTCGTACCTCCACCAATCTTGTAAGCACATCACCGCTTGTACAGTATACGGATCTAAGCATGTCCTGTGATCGTCGATCAAACATCCTGCTGTGCTAAAGACGGATTCTGAAACTAGCGTCGAAACCTGCACTGTTAGTAAGTCACGAACCATGATGAAAAGTATAGGATATGAAACTGATCCATATACTCTCCACCATTGCAAAATATCTAAAGCATTTCCTTGACATTTAACTAAGGAAGTAGATAAATATTCATCTATTTCAAAAACCTCTAATGCTGATCCAAGTCCAGATCCACTAGTTAGTTCAGCTACCATTGCATACCTATCAAAACTTATACTTTTACCTCGGCTTATGCTCGAAGGCGCCGAAGCTATAGACTGTTGTGCGGCTACACCATGTCTAGCTGCATACTCATCATATAATACTTAAAAATAATTTCTAATAGATAAATGATGAGAAGTAGCAGTAAGGGTGGATCCATCATCTAGGTCTATAATCTGTCCACCATATAATGATTGTAACAAACTTCGAAGGTCAATATCCTTCAAACATGGATCAATAAGAACCCCCAAACCAAAAATACGAGGAATAGGTCTAAAATACTTATTAAATTTACTCTCCATTTGAAAATTTACAGCTCCAAAAGTATCATCCATATGATATTTGACAAAAAAAATTTAAATACTTAAAATTTGTAAAGCAGCTAAAGTAATTGTTGGATAATAAAAGCCAGATAATAACATTATAACATCATAAAAGACTTGTAACATCTCATTTAAATTACATATAATTGTTCATTCATCTTCAGATATTCCATAAGTACTACCAGAGCTAGAACTAGAAGTATAAAAATTTATAAAATCATTTATAATTTCTTTATATTCTATTGCTACACTTAACATTGCATATGTGGAATTTCACCTATGGTCAACATCTTTTGGAATTAGTCTGGGCTTATAATTTTTTCTTTTACAACATTGTTTCCATCTTTTAATTCTCATTTCAGAAGCATTATGCATATTAGCAACTGTTCTAACCTTTTCTATCATGAGTTTAATTTCAGAAAATGCACTTTGAACTATTAAATTTAAATATGACAGATACATCTAACATGAAAAAGTTCACCATGACATGATAATGACAGAGTTGTTTTGATAAAATCAGCAGCTACATTGTTATTACTTGCATTATCTAGTGAAAGAGAAAATATTCTTTGATCAATTTCTAGTTTCATAAGCTCTTCAATTATTAAATTTGTAATATTAATACCAGTATGTGACTCTTCAATTGCAATAAAAGAAACAACTCTTTTAAACATTTGCCAATTTTTATCAATCCAGTGTGCTGTGATACATAAATAACCAGTTTGCACTCTAGATGTCCAAATATCATAAGTTAAAGAAAATTTATAGTTTAAATTTTTAAAATAAGAATTTATTTTTCTTTTTTCCTCCTGATAATATTTTAGAATATCACGTGGACAGGTTTGACGAGAAAATTTTATAAATACGGGATAAAAACCATCTCTAAACATATCTTCAAATTCATTATCTTCTACTAATTTAAAAGGAAGATTTTTAAGAATGATAAACCTATTACGTATTTCCTGACTCGGACAGCGTCATAATTTTAACTATCGAGACTACCAGAAGAGGAGGATTGAGAAATCATAGATTGTCAGATATCACATTGAAGATTCTGACCTTTGTTGTGTTTTTCTATATGGCGTTTGAGGTGGTTGGTGCTGCTCTTATGATGAGCTTGGAAAGTCTGGCCGCACAAAGCACATTTAGCCTTTTGGCTGATGATCCTACCGTGTTCATCCTTGGTGACGTCTATCTTCTCAAAAAATTTCCACACATCGGATCTCAGTCTTTTAGGAGCTCTTGGTGCAGATTCGTCGCCATCAGATTCAGGATTAACACCGGTAGGAGGAGTAGTTGTTGTAAGAGAACTCATTTCTGGATCAGTAGGAGATAGATTTTGCTCTTCATATTCAGATCCAGAAGTCATTTGATGGAAGTATTAGAAAATATAAGAGATTATAAGAAAGTATAATATTGTATAAGATAGTATTAGAGAGAAGTAGAAGAGTTTTTGGTGTGAGGAGAAGAAGTGAAAACCCCCATCTATTTATAGAGGCAGCTCCCTAGGCAAATGACCAAAAAACTCTCACATTTTGACCGTTTTTTGATCGTTTTTAGGGGCAAAACGGTCAAAACCCATATATGGCCGTTATGGCCGCCCCGGTCAAAACGGTCATTTTTTACCGACCCGGCATTTTCCAGACCGTTGTTGCTGGGCCCGGGCCCGGGCCGCTCGGCCCGGTTTTGGTGCCCCAGCCGACACTGTTCCTGACCGGGCCCGGGGCCTGACCGGGCGCGTTTTCGTGGGCCCGGACCCGGGCCTGGCCCGGGTGTCCGGGCAAAACCCGGGCCGGGCCGGGGGCTTTTTGGACAGCCCAACTCCTATCCAAATCTTCACTAAAAAAGCAAAAATAACTTTAAAGATGCACGTTTAAGATGCATGAATTGCATCCTTCCTAGACCGAAACAATAACAAAGTGAGTCGTCTGTTTTGAATGTGAGTTTTTTAAGGGTGTTTTGGATTTACAATGAGAATTTTTACTAGGAGATGGTCGAACCTACTTTAAACCACCGTTTTATATATAAATTGTTAATGAAATGTGATTTCTGTAAAATGACCCTATTTTTAAGGTGGTTTGCAAGAGCAAAACCTAAAAAATATATCTATGGAAGAGCATTATGTTTTTTTTTCCCTTCCTATTTATAGTGATTGTAAAAGCATTAAACATCATGATTTCACTCCCAGAGTGAGCCCAACCATAGATTCAGCTCCTGTAATATGAAAATGCATTTTTCAATAATTATTTAAGCGGGAAAGCAACAGGTCCATTTAGATTTTAGACTATATTGCTCAATGAATGCAGCTTGCTATATTGCTCAATGAAAGCAACTTGCCTATCACATTACTCCAATACTATTATGGATCAGATACGATTCACATGTTGGATTTCTCTGGCTCATACCAACCCACTAAAGTTCTAAAATAAACATAGAAGGCTTCATTGCAGGTAGGTCCCTTCTGTAAAATATTTGAACTCTTATACGTGACAAAAAGAGAAATTTTGTTATTTGACAGATAGACCTCATAAGGGTAAAAGAGAGAAGAAATTCATTCAGGGTGTCTATCCGCAACTAACCCAACTTAAAATGGCCGGAGAAGAGGCATATTCCTCTAGTCTAATTACAGAGGAAATGACACTTAGATACCCTATTGTTCCACCATCTTTACACTTAAATACCCTAAGTTGCAAAAAGTAGCACTTCACCCTAAGTTGTAATAAAAACAGTACTTTTATACCCTAAGTTATACCCTAAGTTGTAAGAAATGCCACATTAGTATCATCTGTTACTTGCATGTGGAAATGTTCATAGGAATATTTCTGTGTGATTAGCTAGCACGTGCATTTTCATAATTATATTGACCACATCTTTCTATTAATTTCTATGCAAGGGAATTGTTGTCATAACGGATTCTTTTAACGGTGTTCATCACATTCTCATGGCGGAAAAGTTAGGGTATTCATGAGCTACTTTTTATAACTTCGGATATTTAGCCCTAATTACAAGTTCATATTGCTAAAGACATAACACAAGACGATATACGCAAAAATATATCAAGTAAACATTTCATGCAGAACGGTTAGGTGAAACTTATAAGCTACCTATTCAGGAACTAAGGTGTGATACCGAAAAAAGATCGTTCTACTACATTCTGGGTAAAAGAAATCACCAGTGTCCGTGTTGATGTCGCCTCAACTACGTAACAAGAAACAAGTTGCTAGTTGTTTAGTCAGCATAACAGGAAAAATACATTTGGATGATTACTAGTTAGACGACCTTCCAAGTTAAAACCCAGAATATCTGTAGCTCACAACAAGGACGAGAAGGCTTCAAGGTGACAACATTTCCTTCAGCTTTCGTCGTTCGAATCAAGAACAGGGAGCAAGTTGAATGCTGAAGAACCGAGGTGGACTCCACGAACTATACCTCCATATCCAACTTTAATTTTGTGGCAGAGCAGCAGAAGAGCATCCCACAGTGCTGTTCTTCCCTGAAAGAGATCATTGGGAGGCAATTGTTTAGTAAAGAAGAGTAAAAATCTTTAGTAGCAGTTAGTTGCTTAAGAAACCTGTTAATGTCAAAAACAATAGGTAAATTTTGCAGAAGCAAATATGAAATCCTATTCAAAATCACGTTTGATTAGATACGCGTTATTTTCTGCTAAAACAAGGCTCCAAAATCCTTCATGTAGCACAAGCATTTAATCGATAAAATAAATTCTTCGTAACTTCTTCGGCAAATAAATAACCCAATAAACATGATAAGTCTACAAATAGGGGAAACTGGGATCAGGATGAATTTGGGAAACTAGTAACACTGGTTACATCAACATTATTATGTCTCCATAATGTATGCAATGGTTGGGTCAAGTACAAGTACTGCCTATGTATAACTTGAAGAGGAGAGAAAATACATTTGACCAATAAATTTGGTCTCTCTCAACTAATGTTTAAAATAGCGATAGCTTATAATGTAACACTCTCCTCCTGATATCAAAAAAGGTGAAACAATGCAATATATAGCATAAGCTATGTTTTATTATCTATTATCTATTTAAAATAAATACAGAACATTCACAATGATTTCGTCTCTAAAATAAAACCAGATTGACTTTACAAATATAAATTACAGCAACAATCGTATTTCGAAATAAATAGCATTTGAGTTGATATTTTTTTCAATAAAAATATTAATGCAAACCTGTATTCTGACGATTAAATCAAACTGTGGAAAAGGTCATACCTGAAGGAGCAGCCAGAACTAAAAAAAGGACTGTCAGCAGAAGCAGGAAAAGAATATGATAATGTAAAAGAAATGACCCTAAGCAAAACTGATGATAAATGAGATTCAGTTGCACTATAACACTGGGAATAGTTAAGAAAGCCCATATTCTAACAATTACGTTAAACTTACCACAGGATCATCATTGGAGCAACAGCTATGACTTAGGGGCTGTTTGTTTCTATGTATTTTGTGGGTTTTGCATTGAAAAGTGGGAACCACAAGCTTAAAACCCTAGGGTAAGGGTATTATCAAATACTTTGTTAGTTTGTTACTTTTCATGCATCGAATTTGAGGTTGACACATAGGATACATGCATCAAATGTGATCCTCTAAAATTATGCTGATTTCGATCGGATTTGTGATTTTAGTCACATATTCTAAACAAACGGTGCATGCAACCAGACAACATTTGATTGGATTTTATCTCTTATGCAAATATAATTTAATATCCATTGAAGAACAGACATGATTTTGAATATGGATTTTTCTAGATCCATTGCATGCGTTAAAAACAATCCACGAACCAAACAGCCCCTTAACGGTAAACATACAGGGGCATTAATTGAGGCTGCAAAAAGAACATAATATTAATGTACCAAATAATATCCTGACAAATCTGTTCAGCCAACATTGAGGATTAACGTGACAAAGGATTCATGATGTCACTACTAAAGTTTTCTCTCATGCTATGTCATACTTTACATGTGCAACTCATTAACAGTTTCGAAGAAGCATACTTTTTGAACCATTAAATGCCACATTATACCCTTCAAAAAGTATGCTTAACTCCTGATTGCTAAATCAAGTTCAAAAACTAAACATATTCAATGATAGAACTTAAAACACAATAAACTGATAACTATGAGCAGAATACACAAGACAGCAGATGGCATGTCAAGAAATTTAAGCCAAGTATATGAAGGGGGGAAAAATCCACGACAATGATTTAAGGATAACGTTAATTCACAAAACAATACTCACCTGAAGAGAGAATTGAAGCTTTTTATCCCAATACAGAGCGAAGATTGGTGGACTTTGCTTTCCAACAGACAACACACAAGCTCCTGGGTGAATAACAGAAGGGACACCAGAAATAATAGCCACATATTTCTCTGGAAACCTATCTTTTGGGGGAAGGACTCCAAGAAACAAAGGATTCTTGCTGGATCGTGAACCAGAATAGGATGAAGGATCAACATGTAACATCCATTTTGGATGCTCCAAGAAAGCACAGAACAGATATAAAAGCAAGTGAGAGTCAGATGGAAGCTCGCTTGATGCCTTTTTTCCTGCTTTGTTATAACTATCTCCATCGTCCATATAGTCGAAATTCTTTAAGCATGTTCCTTCAGCAAGCTCTGTGATATATGTGCAGAAAAGTTAGACCAAGAAAATTGCTATTCCAGATCTATATTATAATGTTCAATAATTGTAGAAGATAAGAAAGTAATACCTCGAACCCTTTGAACAGTATAATCTGCTCTTACACTGCTATGTGGAAGCAATCCTTTGACTAGCTCTCCTTTCATCAATGTGTTAAGCCTCTGGTGCTCAGTGATGGCATCTACACATTGTTGTACTAGGGGAAGCAATGGATTTTGCTGTATTTGTTGCTGACCAGCTAGAAGTAATTGTGCTGCAATGCAAAATCGAATCACAGGAACCCATGAAAGAAATCAGGACATCATAAGAAACATTATATATAATTATATTAGGTATTTAAATGATTTATATATCCCTAAATCCTTATCTTAACGCTTTGTTTGGGAGTTGAAGGGACGGAAAGTTAAATAATGGAAAGGAAAGATAGGGAATGGAAGTGAAAAGATAAAATGTTGTTTGGGAGTTTAGTAAGGGGAACGGAAGTAAATTTTTCTACCTTGTTTGGGAGTTCTAATAAAGAGGAGGAAAGTGAAGTGAATATGTATAAAGTTACATAAATACCCTTACATATCAAATGTGAGTATATCTTAGCCATTGATTTTAATGTCATAAGGGTATAATTGTCTTATTACATTGTAAAATTTTACATTGGTTTCCATTCCATCCTCTACCCCCCCCCCCCCCCCCCCCCCAATTGGAGGGGAGGAAAATGGAATTAAATTTAACATTCCATTACATCCTCTAACCCCTCAAAAAAAACTCCCAAACAATGTGAAATTGAAATTTTACTTCAACTTCCATCCATTAACCTCCACCCGAACAAGGTGTAAGATTTTTGAGTAAATTTTATATCAGGAGAAACTCTTTTTCCATTCAATCCCACAATTTCTCAAATAAAGATGCAACCAACTAAATCCAGATTAGCTCAAGAAACATTATTACTACATGAATTATTTTAGTCAACAAATTAGGGGCAAAACAATTTATAGCTGAAATACACACTGATATGTTGCATTTATGCTAGAACCGTGGAACAAATAAGAACAACTCACACATTGATCCATCACGTGTTTGAACAAGTGTAGCACGTAATTGATGAAGAAGCCCATCTTCATCCACCGTGACTGCCGGTTGCCACTCTTTAGCTCCATTGATCGGGGAGACATTAACAGGAGCTGCTGTGCTCACTGGGTCACTTCCAACTTGAGTAACAGTTATCGATATTCCAATAGCAGCCGCAGCTTGCATAACCTACAAGACCAAAGAAACAAATAAAAGCTACATACTTCAAGAACAACAAACCACAGTATCTTTATAGTTTATACCATACAAATATACTCCAACTAACCTGAATATGGCTTGTTTCAATCTTATCAAGTAGCGGGTTCATCAGAACCGAAGAAAACCACTGTCTAATTCTATCCTCCCACTGTCTAATCTGAGGATACACACCCAAATTCTCAAAAGCCTCAACTGCTTGTTCCATTGACATTGGAGAAGGAAGGTCACCTTCTCCTTTCTTCGGTGGCGTGGTATACTTCTGATGGGAACCAGGGGACATTCTCACAGGCCTCAATGGAGTGCTTCGAGCTGTGCCTGAAGCAGTAGCTGAGCTGCCAACCGATCCAGGGCTAGCAATGCCAAAGCCCCTAACGGTTGATTGAGGTGTTGTGGTCACAGACTTAGTTGCTGATTCAGTGAACTTTTCATCGACATCAGCTAAGTATTGCTCTAACATTTCTTCCGTTAGTATCCCCTTTGCACTGCCTGAGCTCTGCCTCGACCATGGAGAAGCCCGAGTAGGAGAAGCTGAAACTGGTGATATCGGGGTTTTCTTAGCACTATTGGAGCTCTGGTGATCCAACCCAATTCTTGACTGGCGAGAAGGGGTAGACCCGAAACCCGGTTTCCGAATCGGAACCAGAGTCTCCGAGGTTCGCTGAGGAGTAACGGGTTTTGATTTGGGTGGTTTCTTCGATTGCTCAGCCTCAGCATTTTCAGTTGCTTTTGGGTTCAGCCCAAGTAATCCAAGTTGCCGTTGAGTTAAAAGATTATCCTTTTCCTCGGGTTTCTTCGCAATGGATGCAGCAATAGCCAGTGCCTTTTTCGTTTTACGCAGCGATAACGCTCGAATCAGAGCCGATAGTGACAGCACAAGCAGCAACGTGATCAAACCTTGCAAGCATTTGGAGATCAAAACTGTAGAAAAACAGTGGGGAATTTTCACAAACACTTTGTGGGCATCTTTAAAAAGACACAGTTTTCACTGTGAGCAGTACTTACAAGCTGTAGAGAGAGGAACATGAATTTGGGTCAAGTTGTAGACCAACTGCTTCTCCCTGAAAAAGAGAAAGATATCAAAGTTTTGCAAAAAGAACCCCGAAAAAAGTTGGGTTTTTAGAGTGGGACCTGGAGCTTAGAAGGTGGAGAGAGAAACCGGCGATTGCGGCGGCGGCGGAGGAGAAGAGGAGGGCGGAGGAGGAGGGCTGGAGGCTGCGGGCGGTCAGAGCAGCGGAGAACTTAGGGTTTTGGTAGACTGAGAACTTGGGTTTTTTTGAAGAGGAAGACGAAGGGCTCTGCTGTGATGCCATTTTTTTTTTGGGTTGTTTCTGCAAATGGATCGCAGAGTTCAGGTTAGAGGTTGGCGCTTGAACTCGGCCATCGTCGTTTGAAATTTTTCTCGGGCGCGATCAGCCGCTTTCTTTTGAGGAGTTTTACCTATAAACCCAAACTTCTACTCCATTTATCTTGTGAATTCATCTTTTGTTTCTTTGCTTACATTTTTAATTTTAAGGTAATAAATAATAGTTTTTTAGTCCCAATTTGAGTTAATTTGTACAAAAGAAATGAGAAATCAGTTTCTCTCGTTTGATCATTTGATATAAAACCAAAGAAAATGCAAGCCAGCCTTCTTCCGACTATGAAGGTCGTCAGACCTTAATTCAATTCTGATATCTGGTTATAATTAGTGTAGTTTAATTATATAACTTAAAAAAATCATATTATGACAAGAAGATTGCACTAAAAAGTTAGAATATATAGCTGAAAAATATATTCCCTTCTTTACAATTTTATTACTCAGAGCAACCTATTCACATTGAAATCTCACATTAAAATCGAGAAACATTACCTAAAACAAATGTGATCTACTAGGTCACCCAGTATAGAATACAAAATTAACAACCAAAAATTGTAAGCATCCTCTTCTCTAATTTTCTTCAACATTTTCCATAGTCCTTTTTCTTTCTTTCTTTTCTTTCACCTCTCCACATACGAGAACTAGCCTTAATATTGATTAACCAATGTTGATTAAAACACCCCCCCCCCCCCCCCCCCCACCCCACACACACACACTATACTTTATAAACTGATACATTTGTTTCCTAAATAATAATAGAAATGTTTTGTAACATCTAATATTCCAATCCACACTTAGTTCCATCCAATGTCTCATTATACATTGGAACGTGCTCAGATATTTTCAAAAATCCTACAATATGTTAAAAAATAATTTTAGTCCTAAGCTGACTAAAATTTTTCTCTTTATGAAAAATAAATTCTAGGCTATGAAAATCTACATTTGGAAATTTATAGTCATCTTTAGCTTATCAACATATGGTTGAGGGGGAAATGTCATGCAAGATTGAACACCAAAAAGATCATGCCAAATTGAGGAGGCATCCGTGCCAAATAAATGATTAAAGATGGAATTGCCTACAAACTTCAAATTTGTCATTTCAAATAATAATAATACACTTCATAATTCCAGATGATTTCGTTCTTGAGCGAAAACTTCTTTTCTTGTGAGAAATTGTGACTATGAGACTAGATGAAAAAATTCCAACTTGATATGTAGGAATTAGGATCAAACCAATGTGCATCATCGGGTAATTTAGGGGAGAAACATTACTTTTTATGACCTTTGCAGGGAAAAAACTACCAAAAATTAAAGATTAGCACCCCTGACTTTGAGGTATATACCCTAGAAAACCCCTAATTTTCACATTTTCACAGCACCATCCAAACAGAGCTAGTCGTCTAGTTTAATTAAAAGACAAAAAATAATCTTCAAGTTAACCTTCTATCAACTTAACTTCCACTTACATAAGATTAAATTTTATTTATGTTGGCCCGGGTGTGTGTGTGTGAGGTGCGTCGGCGCGCCCCATGTGGGCTTAAGAGTAGTTTAGTTTTGAGTGGTGCTAGGGACACACCCTTAAACCACATTCCCAACCACATCACTCTCTCTCTATAGTGTTTTTTAGATTTTTTTTTAATGAAACATGTGGGTCCTAAGAAGCACTATAGAGAGAGAGAGGTGTGGTTGGGAGTGTGGTTTAAGGGTGTGTCTCTAACATTTCTATTTAGTTTTTTGGGCTCATTGCCAGGCACATGACGCGTCATATCAAACTTTTTTTTTTGGAAACAGTATATGCGTTGTATGTATAATTTTACTTTAACCATTATGATCATTTTTATTTGTTTAGAAATAACAAGGATTTTAACTATTTGTTTATAAATAAAGGGGTAAGCTCTTAATCTTTCTAAATAGGAGTATTAGTAAACCCATCATTTTGATGGGTTAACTCATTTTAATCCCTCTAGAAGATTAGCTCATCCCTTCTACATTTTTTGCATTTGGCAAACTATAGAGGGTAATTCACTTTAATTAACCCTTATATAAAATTTTTGTGTTTGCGTTAAGAAGGGATTGTGGAGAAGAATTAGAAAAAGCAAATTTTTGGTCATAAGTCGACTCATGCACAGGCATAAGTCGACTTATGGTAAGTCGACTTATGTTGGTGCACAAGTCGACTTACGATCTGCTCTGG
>BQKN01062870.1:66066-82291 GCA_022839385.1 Asparagus kiusianus | reverse complement strand
TATTGGGTCGCGACCAGTTCCCGTTGGTGTAAAGTCCTAGAAGTCAACAACAATTGGAAGAAGTGTATTGGCAGAAAGGTAACTCGTTGTTCTAGATTTGGTAGGGGTCCTTTCTTGCGTTGGTGCCGAGCTCACGGCAATAGGAGACACTTCATTGGTGTGGAGACTTTGGGGCGACGAGATGAGATGACAGTTTCGATGGGTCGTTCCTTTCTGGAGGAGGATCGGCGTTGGTTGTCGAGCATCGGTTCTGGAGCTTCGACATATTTGGGTCATCTTGGTCACAGGTCGCCGACTGCTGCATTTGGAAATTTTGGATCTGGTGGAGCTGCTTCAGATTTTGGGTTGCGTCGAATGTTTGGATACCCAGCACTTGGTCACATCGTGGATGTGAGATTGGATCCGATTGCGCGTTTGGGGTTCGGAGGCTCAGTTGATTATCATTTGGGAGCTTCTGATTTTGTTCTGAGCAGGTATGTCACATTGGACTCTCAGCAGGTGGAGAGTGTTGATCAGATCGTTTGGATATTGCAGCAGGTGGAGAGTGATGCTACTCCACGTTGGATGGAGATTAATCCACATACTCCAGATCATACTGCGTCATTTGGGATTCCAGCTGAGGTGACACAGGTTGGGGATCATTTGATTTCGGATGCAGATGATGGATTGGTTTTGGATTTGGTTGCAGCTGGTGGACATGATTTGGATATGGTCATTGGTTCACCTCATATGGAGGTGTTTGATTTGTCTCAATTTGGGGTCATTGGGAGTACTATCAGTTGCAGATCGTTTGGTGATATTGGAGAAGAGTTGCAGACTTTTCTATTTGTTTGAGGGCCTTTGGAGGCCATTGGATGAACTACGTGAAGGCTTGATTCCTTGGGCAAGAGGATACGTAGGCAGTCAGTTTTGATGCAGCCGATTTGGTGAGCGACATCGATATTTGGGGTGAGTGTTCGCACTCCCATTTGGGTCTCAACGTGAGGCATTTGTTTGTTTGGTGTCGGCTCAGTTTTGAAAAAACTTCGCCGAGGTGGAGAATTGTGGAGAAGAATTAGAAAAAGCAGATTTTTGGTCATAAGTCGACTCATGCACAGGCATAAGTCGACTTATGTTGGTGCACAAGTCGACTTACGATCTGCTCTGGAATATTGATTTTGGGCTCTGGCAAGTCGACTTATCAGGTCTGATAAGTCGACTTATGAACTCTTCTCCAGTTGCTGATTTTCGCTCTGCCAAGTCGACTTATGCAGACTGATAAGTCGACTTACGACGGTTTTTTTGAAAAATCCGGATTCCTATTTGCAGTCTGTTTGGGTTTCTGTTTTGGTATAAATACCAATACGATTTGAGGGTTTTGAAGGTGTGTTTTGGGGGATTTTGGAGCACAGAAAAGAGAGTTTTTTTCTGAGCTATTGGTTAGGGTTATTGGTTGAGAGATTGAGAGATTTGTTGGTGAGATTAGTTGGTTCGTTTGAGCGATTTGTAATCTCAATTTGTACTCTCTTTCTCTATTAGTGAAAACCCACCCCCTTCTTGCCCCGTGGACGTAGGCATCTCGCCGAACCACGTTAAAAATTGGTGTTTGAGTTTGTGCATTGATATTTGGTTAATTTGGCCTTCTTTGATCGGTGTTTGTTTTTGGTTCCTCGGCGCCGCCGTTCGGTCACAACAGGGATTAAGTCTCATTAACTCCTCATTTAACTAATTGCCAAACGGCACCCCATAGTTCAATAGAGTTTTCTGAAATTCACCTTAATTATAAATTTGCTCCTAATAATTTGATTTTCTATTGTCAAGTATACATTCAAACAGTCTACTATTAAAGTTCAATCAGATAGCAAATAAAAGACCTTTTAACTTCAAGAAAAAATACAAATATAAGACCTTAAACATATGACCCATTGCATGTGATCCGGACGGTTAGCAAGTTTTAATATGGCTCCCACTTGGGTTTGATTCTGGACCGGGATATTTGTACTTATGTTTGCTTACCAGGTTGATTAGTGAGCCTAAACATGTATTATTTACATTGTGTAAGCTTAGATTTCATTGAGTATGTTGAGATTACATTTTAGTTCATTAAACTATATCTGCAAACATCAATTATGGCATTCGATATTTACCATATATCCCCGATATCCGCTATCCGATATGAATTTTGACTATCCGGTACTTCCCCGATATTCGATATCAAAAACCTTGCAACTGGTTAAGGATAAAAAGCAGTACAAATTCCTTTACAGATCAACTTCAGTTCAATTAACTAATTACTAACAACTCAGTACGTGAAAGCCCCCACAATGTCCAAATCAAAATTAGTTAATATATCCCTAGATGAGAACTTAGCCTAATGGTAACCTTTTTGAAGGGTGTTGCTGCAGGGAGCCCAAAAAAAAGAGACCCCTGTAGGACAGGTAATGTGCCATCCTCGGTGGGGTGATTTACTGTTGATGAACAGTAGATCACCCCACCAGAGGTGACACCTTACCTGTCCCCTCGGGGTCCCATTTTTTTGGGGTCCGTGAGGCATTAATCCCTTTTTGAATTAACAAGCAAATAGTTTGTCAATTTTTCGAATTAAAAACTCAGCTCTTGGGCAAATTCGGAATGGTGCCTGGAAAATTGTGTACCTTAAAGAACAATAACCAAGGATCCCGAAGAACTAAACACTGACCTAAACTGAGAATGAATCTATCACAGGAAAAAGAAATTGCTTCTTCTACATTTTCTTTTTATTTTTCCCCCTTTTTTTGGGTGAAAGTTAAATGGTTCACTGAATAAAAACCCCAAATAATCTAGGGGACGACTACGATCCCAAAAGATTAGCGAGCAGGGGAAGAGAATATACCTAAAACCTAACTAGGTTAACTTCTGATTTCACCAGATAAACCCTAATCAAAGTTTATTGGCCGATTCCGTTACCGCTTTGATATCGGGATCATCAGGATCGTCCAATTGAGGCCCATCGGGACCGTCAGAGATCGAGAGGGACTCTGAGAGGACCTAGTTCCTCTGTTGAACCTGGTATTACTGTTTCTGGCCATGGCTAGCTCAAAACAGTTCTAACGGAGAAGAAGGAATGAGAGAGACAAGAAGAATTGAACAAAAGAACAAAATAAAATTGAGAGAGAGAACAAAATTCACTTCATTTCATTTCCTGTCCTCTTTGTTATTACATCCTGCCCTTTTATACCAATCGGATGCCTCAACTGATAGTTTTGTGCCGTGCACGTGCACAAACAGAAATAACAGAGAAAAAACAGAATTAACTGTCTAACTGAATTACACACATTTATTACAAGATGTCACAATAAAGTCTTTGCAAATTAGTCCTCCTCTCTGGCATTTCTTTTGCGTATCAGTCCCTCCTTTGCGTATCAGTCCTTAACTTCCCTTCCAGTTTCAGCAGCTTCAACCACTCTAGTCTTCACCTCAATCTCCAGCTCATGGTCTTCAGTTCCAGTAATTCCAGTCCCTGACAGACTCGCTCTTCCTCAACTCCTCCTCAGGTTTCTCCCCTTCGCCGTTCTTGGAATCCGAAGAGGAGGCGGCGGCGGCGGCGGATTCTTCTTCCGCTTCATGTGCATACGTGCAATGTCATCATTTTGGAGGCTACGGTCAAATATTCAACCGATTAATGGCATGTTAGTTGTTTTTTTTCGCATTTCTTACATTTTTGCAATCTAAAAAATATTTTTTAATTCATAAAAAGTAAAAAAGTTTGAGCAGAATATAGTTTTAAATTTTTTTTTTTGGAAAAACAGATAAAAACCTATAAAAAAATATAAAAAAATGTCACGTCATTAATCTGTTAAATATATTTAATTGTGAACCGATAAAATAACTATATTTAAACCATAAGAATATTTTGAGGGGCAAAATAAATATTGATACATTGAGCGGCAATTTAGGAGTTTGCCAATATTTTTTTAAGGGGAAACGATCATTTTGTGCTTTAAGTTTATATGAAATAATTTGCAAAAATGCCACATCACAGCCTCTTAGAAAAGGATAATGACAATTGCATTATAAGTTACTTACTATTCTTTTACTACCACTAGCAACACTAGCAAATGTGTGGTGTCCTTTTTTAGAAGTTTTCCAGCTAAAGTCTGTATGCGTTAAGCGGGTAAATTTTACGTCTGAAAGGAAAGAGTGTTAGTTGAAGAGAATGTAAAGATTATTGATAAAACCTTTAAGAGTTTAAGGATGAACAAAAAGAATTGCATCATTTTTTGATTTGCCCCTAGTATCAAGAAGTTGAGTGAACATAGGATAAGTTAGTTAAATAAAAGTTAAGATAACATACAAAACTTTTTTGAAAATTTTGTAAGAAGAATAAGGGAACATAGTTCACCCAGTTTAAAAAGTTTAATGAAGTAAAGAGATCGTAAGGGAATATGTGTAAATTTATATAAATAACCTTACATGTTATTTTGTCTTATTAACTCCCATCCAAACAAGCCCTTAAAGCAAGGAATGAATTGTAGAGAAAATTTTCTTCTTTGTTTTTTACCCCCTTGGGAAAAAGAAGATGAATCCATATGGAAAGCGCAAAGCGCTGTTCAATACCATTGCTAAATTCAGTTGTATGCAGGGTGTTTTTTTTTTGTCATGAAGAAGTGGCTCGTTGTAATCAAAACAGAAACAAGAAATACAAAGGACACCCAAACACCAAAAAGGACCATCACCAAAAATTTTACCAGGAAAAAAAACCCACAAAAGACCCAACATCGGAATAACAATAGTTCAGGTAAGATGATCACCGAACCAGGAAACCTGATGGTGTTGCAGAGATATGTTGAATGAGGAATACAGACTTTGCGGAGAGCAAACTAACGAGAGAAATAATATACGTGTTAGTTTAAACGATCTCGCAGAAACCCTGATGAAGTATTATTTATCCGTCGTAATAGGAGAACATATTTAATGAACTTTCGCGTGAAGAATCAGCATCAGCTTGGCATTAATTTTTGCTGAACCAGTTTCAAATCAAAACACATCCGAAAAATCTTCATCTTTTCATTCAGGGTTCATTACATTAATATACATAAAGTTCCCTGCCTTGTACAAATGGTTACACTGATCTTATTACTATAGTACAACCCATTGCCCTCAGTTCAACTTCAGTGTCATGTTACAAAATTGCTACTTGGACGACACATATGCCCGATCTCAATAGTCCAAGGTGCAAGGTCCAGTTGCAGAATCCCAAGTGAGACGAATATAAAATAGTAGGAAGAAAGTCGGTCATAACTGCAAGATCAGGGGTAAAAACAAAGAGTTTAAATAATATCAGACGGTTCTTTTCAAAGCCAAGAGCAGAAAAATACATGTTCTTAGTGAATTATTTACAATAATGAAAATAGTTAATTACTACCGTGAATTATTTACATGTTCTTAGTAAAAGATTTACAATATAGAAAAAATACATGTTCTTAGTGAATTATTTACTATCTCAAAACTGCAGATGGACCTCCTTTGGTTCTATTGGTGCGGATTAGACCCCCTGAGTGAACTTTTTTGACTTTTTTAAGAGATGAAAAGTATTAAGTCAGGGGATCTATCGGCATTTGGGTAAACACTACAAGGGGGGCTATCTGCACCAATGAAAAACTACATGGGCTCTATCCACAATTCGGTTATAGTACAGGGTGTCTATTCTCAATTAGATGAAAATTAGCCGTCCATAACTCAACAAAAAAGAGGAGAAGGATAGATATCACAAGAATCCAAATCAAATTGTTTAATAGCTAACCATATAGACATAAGAGAGGAAACAGATGATATAGTACTTATTGTGATACATATATCATAGGGGAAGACATAAAGCAAACCATGGGGGGCAGATAGCAAATTTAGAAAGCTTTAGATGCAATTTTAAATTTTAGCAAATTTAGAAAGCTTTAGATGCAATTTTAAATTTTATGGAGGTGCAATTGCTCTGGTTGCGTGAAACATAACCTAGTACTTATAAATTCTTTAGTTGATGATGCATTTTCACTTCCAATAACAGATACTTTCTACTACATGCACCATATTTTACTTGATTCCTATCTTTTATTGACTTTAATAGACATCATCATCTATAATTTTAAACCTTCTTTACAGACAACATTCTCACTCTCTAAGTCACTCATCTAGCTCGCCATAACTTCTGAAAACTAGAGATTTTCTTAATTCATTGTTGGTTAAGTAACTACAAACATCTATTTTACTACCCATATCTGTAATCAATACTTATCGAGATCCTATGAAACAATTAACGGGGTGTCTGCCTGCCGGTAGTTGGAGCCACATGTTACTCTAATTACAATTGCAAACAAGAAACACTTGCTGGCAGCTGATTTTACATCTGCGTCTTGTAGTTGTAATCATATTATGGACTCAAAACCATGTAGTTCACTAAGTTCAGTTATATCCAAATGAGTCAAACTACTACTACTTACTAAAATGTGTGTCTAGTAGCATCCACATCAGCAATTGTGTCATATTGATCATATTTTGACCAGTTGTATTACTGTTCAAGATTATAAAAAATTGATATTATGGATTAAATTATTTTTAATAACCAATCATGAGAATGCTATCCGAACACTGGATTGCACCTCTAACTCATGTAATTTGAGCAACGTGGGATTGTTTGGTTCGTCACAACTATGATCGTAATGCAAATGTCAGTAGCATGCATCTGCAATTGTAGCAGTTACTATCACATGCAGTTGTAGTCAGGGGAGGATCTACATATAGTCCAGGGGGGGCCACGGCCCCCTCAAAATTTAGGGAAAAAAAATTAGGGTGCTCTATTCCTCAAGTCTTCTCAAAATTTTGGGTGAAAAAAAATTAGGGTGCTCTATTCCTAATTTGGGGAAAAAAATTAGTTTGTGAATATTAATTATTTGAGGGGTTTTATGTATATATTAATAGTAAATATATTACCATGAGCAGCAACAAGATTAATAAAGGGGGTTTTATTAAAATTGGAAATTTATGGAGAGGTATATAGCGAATGTGCAGAATGAGCTCGTGGTCATCAAGACATCACCATTGGGCATCATTATCGAGTAGACTTTTTTTATGCCGCGATCGGTTCACAAATGCAAGAAACTAATGTGCGTTTTAGTGAAGATGCGATAGAATTGCTCATGCTTAGTTCTGCCTTAAATCCTCAAAATGCATCTGAGGCTTTGAGAATACAAGATATATGCAAATTGGTTGGCAAGTTTTATACACAAGATTTTACAAGTGAAGAAAAAGAGAATTTGAAGATGCAACTGAAACATTATGAGCATAATGTAGTCAAAGGGTAAGACTCAAAACTCTTTCAACCATTTCTGAGTTGGGTCAATGGTTGGTAAAGACTAATAAATCTGCTACATACGACCTTATTTTTAGAGTGATCGTACTTGTGCTTACTCTTCTAGTTTCTACTGCTACTGCAGAACGATAATTCTCAACTATGAATATCGACAAGACTGGGCTTCGAAGCAAAATGGAGGATGCTTTCCTCTCCGACACATTACTGGTGTTTATTGAAAGAGAAATTTCTAAAAGTCTGAGCATTGATGCTATCATTGAAGACTTTAAAAATTTTAAGGAACGTCTGTAGGCGTCAAAAAATGCTAATAGATATCCAAACACAGAAAATCACTCAAAACTGGGAAAATCACCCAAAACACAGTTTTTACTGTCTCGCCAGCGAGACAGTCTTTTGCTGTCTCGCCGGTCGAGACAATCTTTTGCTGTCTCGCCGGTCGAGACAGTCTTTTGCTGTCTCGCCCAGCGAGACAGTATTTGCTGTCTCGCCCAGCGAGACAGTAAATGTGCTGATTACAACGTTGAAATGGTCAAATAATCACCCCAATAACTGCCCTACACGTGTCCATTAACTGCCGAGAGACGTGAGAAACAACGTGGGCGAAAATCACGTGGATAACTGCCAAAATAACGGAGTTTGAAACGTGGGGGGGGCAGTTACAGCGAAAACTGCCAAAATATTCGTGTGGCGCGACAGCATTTTACTGTCTCGCTGGGCGAGACAGCAAATTTGCTGTCGCGCTGGGCGAGACAGCAAATGCTGTCTCGACCAGCGAGACAGTAAAACACTGTCGCGCCGTACTGATTTATTGCTGAGTTGTGTTTTTGCAGTTACAGACCCCTGAGGCTATAAATACCCCCCTAGGGTCACTTCTGACGGGGATCGAGCATTTGTTAGAGCATTCCAGAGCAGAAAGAGCAGAGATTTCAATTCCTGGAGCGATTCCTTGACATTCAGGCTTAGACTTGTTTTCAAGAAGAACGACTATCTTACTTCGATAAGATATCGTTTCCATTTCTGACTTCGATAACGAAGAAAGAATCACAAGCCCCCTCTCACGATCTGAGATTCGGTGGTCCACGAACCAAAGCGTTCCCGGCACAGGCAAAGTCCCACAAAAGCAATAGTCGATAAACAACTATTGTGTTATTTTCTTCAAGAGTTGTAATTTTCTTTTGTTGTGTAGAAAAGTCTTATAAAAAGGCTGTTTTCTGTGAATTTATTGTAATCAAAAAAAGAATATAATGAATTCGACAACAAGTTCAACTTTTGCTGAAAACAACGTCGAATTTCTTTTAGTTAGAGAAATTTTAGTTATAAAAAAAATAGATGATGCTTATTTGACTATTTTCTATATAATATTTGTCTTCCTCTTTTGAAATATTTTGGAGATATTGATGTTGGCTATTCTACTCTATTTATTTAGGTTGTGGTATATCTCTTGTGAATAAAATTACATTAAGAAAATTTTTCATCTATCTTTTGTACGCGGCCCCTCCAAAACTAAAATCCTGGATCCGCCCCTGGTTGTAGTTGTTAATCTCACAATGTCTTAGTTCAGTTCTACTTTGTAGTGTTATAGTTATAATTTAGACCTCGTTTGCTACTCCAAAGGGATGCGAGCGGGATTTACACCCAAGTCTAATGCAAACAGGTGTCCTTTTGTAATTGCAGTTGCAGCGAAATAAATAGCAGCAAATGCCCCTACATGTAGCAACTGCAATTACAATACTTGTCATCGTAGGCTTGTAGCTACGAAACAGTGCTCTGGTTATTGCAGATGAAATATTTTTTTGCAATCACAATAACTCGGAATGTGGCAGTTGCACAGAACTACAGTTACAACCGTTGAGTTGGGGGCGAAGCAAACACTCTTCTACATGATGGAGATGCAGTATCTTTTTGCAATTACAGGATCCAAAAACACTGTAAATCAATCTCCTAGTAAATATAACAAACTCCAAGATAACCCCACTGAATAAAAGCTAAAAAAGAAACTCACTTGGGCATATCATCAAACACCTACCACCCCCATCTCCTCCTCCCCCTCCTCGACCTCCCCCCACTTCCCGTTGACATCCCACTCCTGATAATCCCTCTCGACCATCTTCGCCCCCTCCTCGTCCCCCAACCTCCTCAACCCCCTAGCCAAAAACCCAAACAAGTACTCGTTCGGCACGCACCCACCTCTCTTCATCAACCCATAAATCTCCTTCGCCTCCCTTCCCCTCCCCGCCCCCACCATCGCCTTCAGTAACCTCGCGGGCCCCCTCAAATCCTCCCCCTTCACCCCTCCCATTTCCCTCAACTCCCCCAAAACCCCCATCAAGAACTTGTCAATCTCGCCGTCGAGGTCGCCGTTGCTGTTGGTTCTCGACAGAGAGTTGAGGATGTCGGCGTAGAGGGAGAGGGTGGGGGAGTTGGGGAGGAGGGGGAGGAGGAGGAGGGCGAGGAGGGGGAGGTCCTGGCGGAGGAGCTCGGCCATGGCGGCGGTGAGGTCGGGGGTGAGGAGGCGGGGGAGGGAGGAGGAGAGGAGGTGGGAGAGCTTGGTGGGGTTTTGGCGGGAGCGCTTCAGGGATTGGACGGCCAGGATCGCCTCCGTGCTCAGGGTTCGGCCGCGGACTAGTGGGCCCCGGTTGTCGCGGGGCCCGCAGGTTATGAGAGGGGTGGGGTTGGGTTTGGTGGGGAGGAGGAGGGGAGCGGTGGTGGTGAGGGTGAGCATGGTGGAGGATGAAGTGGATTTTGGGAAGCGAGCGCGAGGCGTAGTGCTACGTTGTGTGGGGGCTTGGGCCGTGTTGTAAATGGGCTGAAATAAAGGGCGAACAAAAGAGTGGGTTTGCGACGCGGGCGCTTCCAAGGCCCAAGCCTGCTACAGTTGAGGACTTAAAATTTTTTAAGTTTTTTTTCCAAGATTAGTCTCTCGTGTCATTAAAAGAGTTGTGATAATTATACTACTTACTATTAGAGCCAAAAAATTAGGATAATTTCTCGTAAATTGCACACAAAATTATGAGTTTCTATGGACCTCACTTTTTATGTCTGGTAGCTACAACACTCATGTGGTATAGTTTTCATAATAAATTATTGTTGCTTAATCTTCATAACTGGTTTCACTTGCCTTCTCTTCAAACTTGTTCTGTTGAGGGGCTGTTTGGTTGTATGTTTTTACCATGTAAAATGATGGAAAGTGTAAAAAAGTGGGTCCCAATGTTAGTTTTCATCACTTTACATTGTTTGTTTAAATTCTCTTTTACATGAAAAGCTTACACGTTTTGATGAGATGTCATCGAAAGCAAAATCACCAAAATTAGGAGTGATTTTGTTGGAAAGCTTACACAAAGTCATAAATGTGTCCAAAAAATAATTAAAAAGTCAAAACCTTGTAGAAAGTGATGAGGTGGATAACCACTTTCCATTTTGTGTCATAAATACTCTAGTTTACATTATATTATCCAAACAATTTAATACTATTATTTTAGGATTCACAAAAATTTCTAACCAAACAATGTAAACACTCGAATGAAAAGTGGTGAGGTGGATAACCACTTTCTATTTTGTGTCATAAGTACTCTAGTTTCCTAAAGGCATCCAAACAGCCCCTGAGTGTAAACAGAGTACGAAAACAAATATAATATTTAGATTTATATTTCCAATTTTAGTTGCTGATAACATCAATATTAGAAAGCAAATAAAGTTGTAGTTTGTAGAAAAAATTACAACAAATCCTATAAATTGTTGCAGATTCTCAAAAGTAAAAAAAGGAAGCCAATACACGAAAACAATGACACGTTGTAAATAAAAATAAAAATATTCGAAGTTCAAACGCTATAGCATTCTCAATCAAATTTTTTACGATAAAAATATATTTTCCATAATAAAATTGAAAATGTCAAGTAATAAATTTGAAGTAGATCTCTTGCTCCAAATACTCTTTGCAGAAGACCAATCAAACGCTTGAATGAATGTCGCCATTCCAAGAGAACCCCTGATGTATACACCTCCGATCCAATCTGCCTCTTAGTTAATTTTCAGATTTATCCTATATTCCCCTCAAATTTATCTATATTCCCCTAATCAAATTTATCCTATTTGAGGATTTATCCTCAAATCTGTCTCTTAGTTAATTTTACGCCCGAATCCCATGAGATTGGTCAATTTGCTTCCCAAGTTTTCTTTTAGGATATTTTAGTGGGATAAATAGGAACAATTTTGTGAAGCGGGATATTTTGATAAAATAATGTGGGATAAATTTTTATAATCATGAAATATATATTTATGCATTTTGAAGATATAAATACTATTTTTGTATTTTAAACTTACTATTATTGATTGATAATTGCTTACAAGAATGTTCTTTACTATTAAATAACTTTTGGTGATAACCATAATAGGAAAGAAGTAAAGAAAAAAAATAAAAAATAACAAAATAAATATGAGTTCTAGTTTTTTACCAACTAGTTCCAAGTTAAAGCTTGGAATAATTTGAGAGACTAGAACTCTCATTTTTGTATACGAAAAAGGAAAAAGTGGGATAATTTTGCACCATTATCCCAACTCTAGTTTTGTTAGAGTTCTACTTGACTAACACTGTAAAATTTTGTTCTAGTTTTAATTCTATGTGACTAACACCTTAAAAATTTATCCCACAGATTATCTCAGTTCCAATTTTAAGTTCTAGGTGACTAACCCCCCCTTAGAGAATATACCCAATATATGTTAGAAGATAATTTGTAATTCTAGAAAACTCTAGGATATTTGTAAAAAAGTATGTAAAGTAGAAATATCTAGGATAATCTAGGAAGAATATATATTAAGCATGGATGTATTTAGAATTATATAGAATTTTCTAGAATTTTGATGTATCATGAAAAATTTAAATATTCTAGAGAATTCCTTGAGATAAATAGCATTGAATGTAAGCTTTGTAATCAAGCCTTGAGCATTTTATACAAAGTTTCTTCAAGTTCTTAGCATCTTCTCATTTTCCCTCCTATTTCCTCCATTCTCAATCTATCATGCTTCCTCAACTCCAACAAATTTGGTATCAGAGCCATCCTTTTACATCTCAAATCAATCTTGAAAGCATTTAGTCTTTTACTACCATTCTAAATGGCAGCCTCATCACCAATTGCTCCTTCTCTTTTCAACTACTCTCAAAACTTAGTCCCCATTTTTTACGGTGAAAACTATGACTTCTGGAGCCTCCAAATGAAGACACTCTTCATCTCTCAAAAACTTTGGGAGCTTGTCAAAGAAGGCTATGAAGGTCCAAATGACTCAGCAATGTTAGCATCATGGACACCAGCAAAGCAAAAGGAGTATAAAGAGAACAAGAAAAAGGATGTGAATGCGCTTCTCTTTATCCAACAAGGGGTAAGCAAAGAAATCTTTTCCCGAATAATGTCCGCGTCAAAATCAAATGATGCATGGGACATACTCAAACAAGAATTCAAGGGCTCCGATAAGATAATCTCTATCAAACTACAATCTTTATGGAGAGACTTTGACAACATAAAGATGAAAGATAATGAATCCGTGAAAGAATTTTATGATAGAGTTATCTCAATTATTAATCAAATTAGAAGCTATGGAGATAAAATAGAGGATAAGAAGAATGTTGAGAAGATATTAAGAAGTCTTCCCCCTACATGGGATCATATTGTTGCTGCCATAGAAGAATCTAAAGATTTATCAAAACTAAGTTTTTATGAACTAATGGCTTCTTTGGAGTCACATGAGCTTAGAAGAAGCAGATCTTCAAGCCAAGAGGTGGAGCAAGCGTTTCAGTCAAAACTAACCTTTTTAAGGAAAGGAGGAGATGAAACTAAAGAAAATAAAGAAAGAAGATTTTCTCAGAAGGTACAAGATGGAAGAGACAACTACTATGAAAGAAAGTTTGGGAGACAAGGAAGAATGAATGAGAGAGACAAAGATTTCCCAAAAGGTAAGTCTACCTCCTATTGTCAAATATGTAGAAAGTCCGGACATAACACATATAACTGTAAGTTTAAATGCACAAACTGTAGAAATACTAATCACTCCCAAAAAGATTGTTGGTATCAGAAAAATAATAAAGTCCACTATACAGAAGTAGAAACTGATCACCTATTTTATTCATGTTTTAATGCACAATCAGAAAAAAAAGGATACTTGGTATTTGGATAGTGGATGCAGCAATCATATGATAGGAAATAAGAGCATCTTCGTAGAGTTGAAGGATGGAGTAAACTCTCAAATAAAGCTTGAAGACGGAAAATTAAAAAACATTGAAGGATAGGGAGTGATAGCAGTTCAGACAAAGGGAGGTAAGACGAAATACATCTCAGATGTTATTTATGTTCCGAGGCTAACTCAAAATTTACTTAGTGTGGGACAATTAATCCAAAAAGGATATGCAATCAATTTTTTTAAGAATGAATGTGTGATAATAGATGATAAGAATAAGCAAATAGTGGCTAGAATAAAAATGGCTCCTAACAAAGTTTTTCCCTTAAAATGTTTATAGAGAAACTTGCACTCAAACCAGAAGAAAATAATGATTCTCTATTATGGCATCAAAGATATGGTCACTAAAACTTCAAGAGTCTAAATTTGCTAAAAATAAAAAATATGGTGATAGGACTCCCACACATAAATAAAGAAGAAAAAGTTTGTGAATGATGCATTTATGGAAAAATGCATCGCTTACCATTTACTAAAACATCTTGGAGAGCAAAAGCCCCGTTAGAATTAGTGCATTCTGATGTTTGTGGCCCAACACAAAACCCATCATTAAATGATAGAAGATATTTCTTATTATTTGTTGATAATTATAGCAGAATGATGTGGGTATATTTCTTAAAAGCAAAATCAGAAGTATTCTCAAAGTTTATTGAGTATAAGGCTCTTGTAGAAAAGCAAAGTGACCACAAATTGAAAGTTTTGAGAACTGATCATGGAGGAGAGTTCACCTCCAATGAATTTCAAAATTTCTGTAAAAAACATGGAATTAAAAAGGAGCTAACAACAAGGTACACTCCACAACGAAATGGAGTAGCAGAAAGAAGAAATAGATCAATTGTGGAGATGGCGAGGAGCATGTTAAAAAGTAAAAATCTCCCAAACAAACTATGGGCTGAGGCAGTATATACAGCAGTCTACATCTTGAATAGATCACCAACAAAAGTTGTGCCAGACAAGACGCCATATGAAGCTTGGTATAGGCGAAAGGCGAAAGTGGATTTCTTTAAGGTATTTGGTTGTATCACCTATGCACATAAACCAACACAACTAAGGAAGAAAAAGTTTGATGAAAATGGAGAAAAACTCATCTTTATTGGCTACAGTGAAGAATCCAAAGCTTACAGATTATACAATCCTGATACTAACAAATTGGTGGTCTCCAAAGATGTTATCTTCGATGAAGCAGGAACATGGAACGGTGACCCACATCAAACCTCAACACCAAGCATCATTGAAGAAGAAACGAGGGGAGCCACGTCATATCAAGATTCTCCTAGTCCAAGATCCTCAGATGCATCAACTTTAGACACAGATTCACTACCTAAAAAGGTGCGTTCACTTCAAGATATTTATGACTCCCGTGACGTAGCATTCTTCTCCTATAAAGCACAGAAATTTGAAGAAGTTGTTCAAGATGAAGGCTGGAGAAAAGCAATGGATGAAGAAATCTACATGATCAAGAAGAACAAAACATGGGAGCTGGTGAATCTTCCAGAAGGAAAAGAGGTCATTGGCCTTAAGTGGATATACAAAACCAAGTACAATGAAGATGGCTCCGTTCAGAAACTCAAGGTTCGATTAAAAGGGTTACTCTCAGCAACCAGGAGTCGACTTCAATGAGACATTTGCTCCAGTTGCTCGTATGGAGACCATAAGGATGGTATTGGCTATAGCAGCTCAGCTCAAACTCAAAGTATTTTAGCTAGATGTCAAGTCAGCATTCCTAAATGGAGAATTCAAAGAGGAAGTTTATGTCGAGCAACCACAGGGCTACATAGTCAAGAAAGTAGAAAATAAAGTTTATCGGCTGCACAAAGCACTTGTAGGCTGTCTAAAAATCACAATAGATAGTTGATCCCCCATCAAACACCGATGATGGAAGTTATAATCTGACGACTTCCAGAAGGCCACAATTTGAGGACTTTCACGTAGAAGGTTACCATCTAACGACCTTCACAACAACTAATGAAAGCCCCAATTTAACAACCTTCATGATCAACATCGGGAGTTACAATCTGACGACTCTCATATTTTTAAGGAGCTAAGACGAAGGTTACAAGATGACGATCTTTGCGGCGCCCTAGCAAAAGAGACTACAAATCAACGGTCTCTTCATACTAGAAATGCAAATATCTCTCAAACCGTAAGGAATTTGGTAAAATTGACAGAGCAAACCGAACCCTGTGGGGTTGGTTTGGTCGGCTCCGTCTCGTCGAGATAGCCGATTTTCATATATAATTCGTCCAATTCCGACGTACGGTTTGAAAGTTATGACCTGTTCTTCGTAGCAAGTTATGTTCTGAAGTCCGTCTGCAAGATTGGGCTTCATCAGAACATTAGACTTAGCCTGAAGCTCGCCAAGCCCGCCTAGGGTTCGCCTCTGCATTACAGAGCTAAACCGCATAGGTCGAACCAGCGTTATAACATCAAAACACGGAGTTTACCCTTGTAATATAACGTCAAAACGCATAGCTGCGACCCAACTCTGCGTTTTCAGCCTAAAACGCAGAGTTAATCTCTAAAACAGCACCAACTGTGTGTTTTCAGCCTCAGCTGTGCGTTTTCAGCCTCAGCTGTGCGTTTTCAGCCTTTAAACAGGTCCAACTCTGCGTTTTCAGTCTAAAACGCAGAGTTTATCTCTAAAACAGCACCAACTGTGCGTTTTCAGCCTCAGCTGTGCGT